>CM043016.1:141756201-141875271 GCA_023690525.1 Holotrichia oblita | reverse complement strand
CTCTTTCCATTAGTAATATAAGGGTTTTCTTAGACTTTTGGTCTAATTCATACCACATTGAGAGGTATGACGATTGGATAATTTTAACACTCTGAAAAGATACGATTTTGAATTTATTCAAAACAATATTTAGATACTATTACCTTATCCATTATTTCGTGTCCAATCCAATGATATGCCAATAGCTGAAAGAATGTTACACTGGCATATCCACAAATACTAATGATACTCACGACGCTAGTGTCCTGAAAAATATACGCCAATTACACTGACAAAACGTTTCTTTTTCTTACTGTAGTTTCGTTACAAAAGAATAACTAAATGTTTGTGGTAACTTTACAAAATGTACCAAACATTTATCGAATATTCATCTGATCTTTAGTAGTAATCCCTAGAATCCTTGAGCTGTTAACTTTAACAAAAAATATAAGTTTGGAAAAGTATCAAATACATATTTTGTGAAAAAAATACTAAAATGTTCTGGGCATCTGAGTGCTTTTAAATTTAATAGTTAATGTTTGTTTAGTTAATAATTGATTCCAATCAAATGTTTGGAGAAAAATTGGGTTCTACTTTTCTCAACAATTATTACTGACATTCTTGAAGCATTGCAAACTCAATAGCTTTAGTCATATGTCATTGCATATATCAACAGGTAATTGTAAATGCATCGTAAGCCATGTAAAACGTTAAATGGATATTATAAAAAGACACACAAATTATATCATTTACTTTGAAAACTATAGGTTAGATGTCATGCTGTCTGTTATGATACTTTCTTATATTTCAGTATAAGTCTTTTTAACTATATATTTTTTACTAACTTGACTGAATTGTTATTTGATATATTTAAGGTAAATACGTACACTGCTTGTCATAAGCAGTACTCCCTACGAATTTGCTTTCAAGCTTCAAGAATTTGCTTTCAAGCGTTGTCGCAAGTCAGCACCTCATTTACATGTTTACCTCGATGGATTTATTCCAACGAGGTCAACTTAAGACTTCTGAGAAGAGACGAGTCTGACAGACACTGCAAGCGATGCAGGCAATGTATTGAATTTTATTCGAGTGCTGCACTCGTTTATTTTATAATTTGAGATTTAGTAAAGTTGTTTTATATATTAAATTGATTTTCAAAACTACAATATCGCTAAATTAGTAAAAAGGTGTATGCTTGTAACTTACGATACGATATCTCTATTTAGTTCAAAACATTTCAATCTAAATAAAAATAAACTGTTTTATCTTAGAAATTTGTTTTATTGTAATAAATTTTTACATTGCTTCCTAAGGGGATACATTAGGTACTTCTGGCGAGTAGTATATAGAGTTATAAAATATGGATCAGTAAATTCAAATTATGAAAATAGCCTTTTTGGCAGAATTTTCATAACAGTAGTAGTCGAATTATTTCTTGTAAAATTATTATGTGGATAATTTGATGAAACCTGCATATTTCAGTGATGAACGAATTAATTATGGAGCACCGTATGATATGATCTTTTTGGTACACATGATTTCTGTTCTACATAGCGTCTCAAGTTCGAACGAGTAACTATTAAGGTTCAAACCGGTCAGATTAATATTTTGAAAGTTTTAGGGACTTTATTGTTTTGCAAATGATGTGTTTCATCTATGTATACTTGAAAAGCTATCACGAGATTTCTTACATTTTGTGGAGTTAGCACCTGATATGTTCATGCTTCTTTTTGTTTAATTCGGCCAAACTAAACTTAAGTTTTATGCAAAACACTGGTCTGAAGCCAGTAAAGAGATAACTTGGTATTAAGTTCACAGCCGTAGTAAAATATAGTTAGTGAACAACGATATTTTCCAATTGGAATGGAATTTTATTAATCGATTACCTCATTGTATATTTAATTCAAATTATTACGTTCTACCTGACACATGTATTTACTTCTTACTACAAATATTCAATTGAGTTTAGATCTAGATTATTCTATGGCAAGTGCAAACCCGTTACATTGTTTCCTTCACAAATTTCTTTACAGATTGTGTAAAATGCATAGGATCGTTGTCCTGTTGGAATTGTTATGTGTTCTTTGTAATACTGTTTATTTAATATTCCATTAATTCGTTTTAACGCTGGGACATTTTTTTGTAAGGGAAAAATATATGTGCTGGCCATTAGAACCTATTCTATTTATATTAGTGTCTGAAAATAGAATCCTTATCTATTCTAGATGTGTCCAGTTCAAATGAAATATTCTACCAGCTTTGCTATAGAGCAATTTCTATGTAATAAGGAAGTAGTACGTTTTCTTGTGGGTGGGTCACAATTTCCTCAGCAATCATTTTGCCTCTTTTAAAAATAAGCAAGTGGTTTAATGTGAATTCAAGAACAATCCATATGATATTATCGCCTGTATTATTTTACTATATCGTACAGGTACTCATTTTGCAAGTAAAATAAACATGTTTTTTTTTTGTTTTTACTGGTATTTAGTTGATAGATCTATCGAGTAACAGTATTTCTGACAGAAGCTATTAAAATATGCAGAGCTACTTGATTACCCAAGTGCTACAATTAGTTCGTCAGGAGTTATAATTTCATTAATTAGTCGAATTAGATTTAATATTCAACAGATATATATCAGCGTAGTACTGCGCTAATCAATAAGTTATACTTACCGTTAAAGTCAACTGTACTAACGTGTAGCAGATTGTAAAACAGCCTAATAAGTATTGAGTCAGGAAAGGCAACGAAATCAGAATATTTAGTTCGTCAATGTACCTAAAAGCAACTACTTTTCAAAAAATGTGGTTATCTCTTTAATTCCAGATATCTTTCTAATTGTAGTTCAATAAAACAGGTGTGAATTAAAAATCAATTTATTTCAGAACATAAATAGTTATGGTTTTGTTAAAAATATTTCTTCAGTGGAAGAGATTGATATATAATATGTATCAAATAATATAATATTAAGCCAAATAGATCAATATTATAGAAAAATAGTTATTCAAAAGAGTATATGTAAAAGTAATATGTAACACAGATACAAAATCAAACCGTAACATGACTATGCAATGACTTAAGCGAGCAATAAAACAAATTTAAAAAATTTAGACATTGATATAACATTCACACCTACTAACAGCAAACACTTATTTACTAATTTAAAAACACAAATTAAAAAATTATTCGAACTAAACAATATTTATTTTATAATCACCAAAGATTTAAAAAAAGGAAAATAGTTATTAAAAAAATTATTTTATGAAAGATATATATATCTAACAAGAAAACAACGACGTCAAATTTAGAACCGATATTGATAATTTAAGTGTCATTGATAACAATTTAATTCGCGCCGCAATGTTATTAGATTAAGTTCTTGACTAGGTTTTGACATGCTTGTGTCCTTAGTCTTTGAATAGAATTGTTAGAACTTGACAACAAAATATGTACCTACATTAATATACGGATAATTTATATAATTTTTACGATTATATTAAATTTATATCTGCAACATAACTTCATATATCTTTTTTAAATACCTTCTATGTTAATTTTATCTGTGAAGAAGTATTTTTAACAAAAATAAAATATTTATGTTCTGAAATAAATTTATTCGTTACTGTTCTATTGGCCTACAAGTGGAAAGTTATTTGGGATTAAAAGGATAAATACTTCAGGTTGTAATATATATGTAGATATAAAAAATGTATGTATGGATTTTTAAGTTTATAATATGTTGTACCCGTGAATTTCCGCACCAGTTTTACTAGTGTAAAATTTTTGGATTACAAATTTTCTGTTATGCATTCAACATTAATAGACTCATTGTTTTGATTCTAATCAGTGCAATGCGAATAAAGAAATAGTTTTTAGGTATTATTACCATAATGTTACTGCTGCCAAGAGAATAAACATATCTCAGATGCTGAAATGTTGCGGACTACAAGTAAAATTAATGAACTTTTGTTTAAATGTGTCATAGAAATTTCAATATGTCATAAATTTAAAAATGGCATGCATATGAATTGGAAATAGAAGCTTTGCTTTTTCATACATTTTACTTCAAAGTTTTTTCATTCTTTACTTGCAACCTTCCTGTTTATGAACGAATACATTGCTGAGATTTAAATATACAGCGATTATACCTGTGAAAACATAATACAACACAAGCGTGTCACATGAGGATTTATACTAGAGCGCGAGGCAATGTGAACATGGGATTTTAACCCGGTTTCTAGCATACTTCTTTTGCATCCTCGTTACTGATTTCATTCCGGTATCACTACTTGTGAACGTCTGATTATTAATTGTGCTGGTCATGTACAGGATCGTCCATTTGAAATGTAACACTGTAATATTTTCGAAAGAATTAGTGTTATGAAGAAAAGTATTAGGCAAAAGTTTAACTATATGAAGGGCTCATTCGCTGGCGCTATAAAGAAAGACGCAAAGGACATAGCAAGGTCTTTTTTTTTCAAATAGCATATGGTATTTTTTTTTATAAAATTCTAAAAGAGCAATAAGTTGTGAATAGAAAAATAGTAAACCACATATGATCTCAAATTAATATTAATTGAGATATTTTGAAAAAATATGTCCTTAGTTGCTTATAAACTTCTAATAATGAACAGTTGTAGAGTTGCAAATGCAATAACAGTAATACCTACGAGGGAGCGTTTTTATATTCGCGGAATGGGGAATAAGGGGTGGAAATAAAAAAACCAAATTATTTTTCTTTTTCAATATATTCACCTGCAAGACGGATACATTTTTCACATCTGTCAATTAATTTATTTATACCCTCATAAAAAAATGATTTCTCTTTATCTGCAAAATACGCCGAAACTGCCTCCTTGACTTCATCATCGGCAGTAAATTTTTTACCCCGCAGCTCTTTTTTCATTTTCGAAACAGGTAATAATCACTCGGGGCCAGGTCTGGGCTGTAGGGTGGGTGATTCACAATTTCGAAGCCCACCTTATGCAGGGCAGCTAACGCAACGCGGCTCTTGTGGACGGGCGCGTTGTCGTGCAAAAGCAGCACACCTTTCGTCAATTTTCCCGGCCTTTTCTCTTTAATGGCTTCTTTTAGTCGCTCTAATATTGAAGCGTAATATTGTCCGGTTATAGAAACACCTTTATCTTTATAATCAATCAACAATATTCCTTCCGAGTCCCAAAATACCGTTGCCATGAGTTTCCCAGCGGATTGTGACACTTTAAATTTCTTGGGAGGTGCTGTGCCCCTTTTATGCCACTGCATGGAGTGTTGTTTGACTCAGGTTCGTAATGATGAATCCAAGTTTCGTCTCCGGTAACAATTCGACTCAATACACCATCCTTGTCTTCATTACAGAGGTCCAAAAATGCACGCGAACACTCACGCGCTGTTGTTTTTGCGGCGGCGTGAGCATTCTCGGCACCTATCTTGCGCTGACCTTAGACATGCCGAGATGATCGTGTAGGATTTTAAAAATTGTTGTATCGGATACTCCAACCATTTCTGCGAGTTGTTTCTTCTTTAGTCGAGTATCTTCGAGTACTTTTTCAACTTTTTGGATAAGTGCGGGCGTGGTCACCTCAATGCTCCTGCCCGGCCTCGGGTCGTCTTCAAGAGATTCCCTTCCTTGTTTAAATAAACTATGCCACTTGTACACCATGGTTTTTCCTGGACAAGAGTCGCCGTAAACCAATGACATCTCATTCATTATGGTCGCGACTGATTTTCCTTGCCTGGTAAGGAACTTTATAACGGCACGATATTCGATTTTTTCCATATTTCACTTTTCACGTCTGATTATGTTACTTGGTTGACGATAGGTCAAAGACTAACTGTCTACCTATGGTCTTTCTTCTCTCCTCTAGGGCTGAACGATGTTGTTCCTGAGCCCTTTTATCCTCCAAGAAGGCCCTTTTCCCGGGCCGGATGTATTGAAATGTGCAGTTTCGGCGTTTCTCAAAACAGAAGTTGGTGGATAGTTAGATGTAGTCCTTCTCTAATCCTCATCATGGATCATCGCTAGTGTCCTCCTTACGGCAACCAGGGGTGGCGGCCTGTCCGGGTCCAGAATTGCCAATCTGTTTATTATAGGATTACCAGATCTCTCAATACGATGTTGCGTGTCTCGGGCTAAGCTGATGACGTGCTGCTTCAGTGTTGGAACTCCTAGATCGTCCCTCAGCTGCTGGTTTCTTACGTACCACGGAGCTCCGGTGATAAGTCTGAGGATCTTATTCTGGACGGTCTCGAGTTTCTTGAAGTGTGTCTTTGCCAGGCTCGACCACACCAGGGCGCCGTAAGTGAGGATCGGTCTTAAAAGTGAAGTAGATTAGGATCTTAATCCTTAATGACAAAGTGCTCTTGGAGCACAGAAGAGGATAGAGGATGTTTCTAGCTGTGCTGAACTTTTCGATTGACCGGTTGATATGAAACTGCATGGTGAGCCGCGAGTCCAGCCTCATTCCAAGGTAGACCACCGCTGGGCTCCAAGGGAGCCTGAAGTCGTCGACAAATAAGTTGTCAGGAGGGGGACGCAATCTCTTGGTGAATCTTACAGCGACGGTTTTTTCCCCATTTATCCTCAGTCTCCACTTGGAGGCCCAGTCTAGAATCTCGTCCAGAGAGTGCTGGAGTCTGTGTCGGAGATGGTTTTCGTCAGTGGACGAAGTGAAAATAGCAGTATCATCTGCGTAGATAGCCAACTCAACACCCTCGGACTTTGGGATGTCGGACATATATACCAGGAAGAGGCTGGGGGCTAGAAGTGAGCCCTGAGGAACTCCAGCGGCGATTGGTTTCTCGGAGGAGAGGCTGCTACCACAACGTGCGGAAAAAGTTCGCTCACAAATATATGAATGCAGGATTCGGATCAGATTCGGGTTGATGCCCCCTGAAATCATTTTAAAGATGAGGCCCTCATGCCAAACCGTGTCAAAGGCTCTGGCAATGTCGAGAAATACCGCACCCAGAGTTTCCCTCCTCTCCAAGGTGTTTCGGATTGCTTCCGTCAATCGGAATAGTTGGAAATCCGTCGAAAGACCCTCGCGGAAGCCAAATTGCTCGTCCTGGATGAGGTTATTGACGAAGAGTTCCTCCTTGAGCCGTGACAGGATGACGGCTTCTGCCACTTTGGCTAGGGAGGAAATCAGAGAGATGGGCCTATAACTCTGGGGAAACAACGGGTCTTTATCAGGTTTGGGTATTGAAACGACAATTGCATGCTTCCAGATTTTAGGGAAGTATCCTAAGCGAAGTATAGCATTGATGATCAGAGCCAAGACCGATATGACACTCGGGGGTAACCTCTTCAAGGCCGCATTGGAAATGGAGTCGGAGCCCGGAGCTTTTCCAAGTTTTAGTTGCGTAATGATTCGCGCAACCTCATCGCTAGTGGTGACAGGTAAAGATTCGCCCTCCATATGCGGAAGGGCCCGGAGAGAGTCTTCAACTTCGGCTTCAAGTTCTTCGTCCGAATCATCATCGAGCTCCGTCTCATGCACCGATTGAAGGTGATTGGCGAGAATTTCCGCCTTCTCAGGTGAAAGATAGGCGATTCCATCTGGGCCCTGCATGGGCCTGATGCCCTCGGATTGATGATTTTTCCTTTTCAGGGCTTTCGTGATCTTCCAAATTGATCCGTCCTGCACTGCCAACGTCGAGACCTTATCCCACCATCTATTTTCCCTGAATTCCCTGAGGGAGAACCTGAGTTTTTTCGCAAGGATGTTAGCGATGTTGATATCGGCTGGATTACGAGTTCTTTGTGCACGCTTTCTAGCCCTTCTTTTGTCCCACAGTAAAAGTTTCAAGGCGTGTGGGAGCCATCTATCCTGTGTAGATGTTACGTAAGAGGTTGCGCCTTCAATACTATTCGTTATACCCTTCGTCAGTTCCTCAGCTACCCTTTCAAGCACGTCCGTGCCAAGGATGTCATCATGGATTGCAGGAGAGGCAGAAGCGAGATTGGTCTCGAAGGCATCCCAGTCGATCTTGCGGCGTAAAGCCCCGTCAGGATCACCGGTCACCGCCCCAAAAGTGATCAAAATGGGATCATGGTCGGAAGAGAGCTCAGATATTGCTTGCACATCTATAGTGGAGGGGATGTTTAAAGATATTGCAATGTCAAGGATGTCCGGCCTGACGCCGGGGCGATAGAACGTCGGCCGACCCGGGAGTGCACAGAAACCGGCATGTCGGAGAGATGATTAAACAGTCTCCTGCCATAGCCGTTAGTGGTTCTGCAACCCCACGAGGCGTGTTTGGCGTTGAAGTCCCCGGCCGCCAAGGCCGGACCGTTGCTAGTAAAAGCATATTGAGATCATTCCAATCATGATCACGACCGGGAGGGGCGTAGACCGAGTAAACCGTCAGGGGATCCACGCCGCGCAAATATAGCTGTATACCAACTGCCTCCAGAAAGTGGAGGCCAGAAACATAAATGGGAGTGTGCTTGTAATTCTTCTTGACCAAAATCGCCACGCCACCCTGCCTTCCCGTCAACCGGTCAGCCCGGTAAGTGAGGTAATTGGGAAGCCTGACTTTGTCTCCTGGCCTAAGCCAGGTCTCGCTGATGAGCATTATATCGATTCGTCTCTCCAACAGAAAAAGGGCCAATTCGTCACGCTTGTCCAGGACTCCGCAAGCGTTCCATGCTGCGATGATAGTTTCCGGGATCTGATGTTGTATGGTGTCTATCATAGGCGGTTCGATTTTTGGTTTCTCGGATAGATTTGTTTAATGACATCAGTGACCTTTTCGATCTGAGAGAAGAGGGTCTGGAGAGCGTCCAAAAGTATTTCTACTTTGGCGTCTCCAGCCCGATCTGACGAAGAATGAGTTTTGTCATACAAGGGGCCGGAATGGTCCCTTGGCGTTGGTGAACGATTACCCGAGAAAACCTAACCCTTGACGAATTGGGAGTTTTGCCCTTCGAGTTGGGCTGAGAGGAACCAGCTAGGGCATCGGAGTACGATCTTCCGCCAGTTTGAGGCTGCTTGCTCGAGGGAGCAAAGTTCCTGGGCGTTTGAGGTCTGATCTTAGGGTAACGAGAGCAACCCTTATAGTTTGCCGGGTGTTCTTGGCCACAATTGGCACAGGTAGCCCTTTCTGTTTTAGGACGCGGGCATTGCTGGGCCTCATGATCTCCAGCACATGCGACGCATTTCTTAGGGGCCGTACAGCGCGACTGCGCGTGCCCAAATCGCTGGCAGCGGAAACATTGACCCACCGTTGGTCTGGATTTTAACGTTTCGACAGCCGTATCTAAGGATAAAATCTCCTTCAGGTCATAAATGCTTTTTTGATCTTTACTGATTTTTACCAGCACTAGTGGCATTGGATGTTTATCTCTCACTCTGCGCATCCGGATTACACACTCCGGGGAGAATCCGCGCTCGACTAGATCTTTATAAATCTCCTCTTCCCTAATTTCCACCGGAATACTTCTAAAAACCACGTTAAGTAGTTTCTCCGAAGGGAGTTGGAAGGTGTGGTAGGGGATTTTGTCATTGGAGAAGAATTTGGTGATAGACCGGTAATCAGCTTCAGAAGATGGAAAGATTCTGATACCGTCTACGATATTCTGCGCTTTTAGAAATCGGATGCCCCTTCGCTTGATTTCGGAGCTTACTTTTCCCCATTGTGATTTGTCCCGTAGGACTACGGGGGGATCTTATCTGCAGATGGCGCAGAGCTTGCCCCAGGGGGATCATTATTGCCAGAAGTGGGAGCGGTCTGGTTGTTTGTGATTTGTGTTGTGGCCAGAGGGGCCACCGAAGGACGCCGCACGAAAGATGGGGGAGGCGGGTAACGTCTCGAATACTTTCCGAATGGAAAATCATTGCTCTCATTAGGAGGCGGAACCACGTCGATTTTGTCCAGATCGGGCCGGACGAGCCCTTGTAGGGAGGCACAGAGACCTCACTAGATTTTGTGGGAGGAGGATTTTCGAAAGTTGAAGTTTTTCCCTCGTTAGAAAGATGAACTTGTGCCGTAACTTTAATTTTTCTGGAGGGCGATGCTTCGGGCGAAGAACTGCCCTTGCGCTTTACCCCAGAATTCACTTGCACCGATCTGACCAATGAAGCGGTCGAACAAAAGGACGTATCCATATCAATGGGCGAGCGCCCAGAAAGCGAGTTCTCGTCATCAGAGTTGAAATCCACAGAGAGATTTCTTTTTAGCTTCTTGCTTCTCTGTCGTTTTTTTAATAATTTTTGTAGATGTTTAATTTGTTTTATGATGTCTTCATCAGAAAGATCATCTGAGTCCAAAGACGGATTGTCTTGGGGTTGTAACGTGGTATCTCCACTATTGCTATCTTCGTCTGCCAGAGAAGAGGCATTATCATTAATTTGTAAAGTTAATTTCTTTACAGGTACGACCACTTGAGGGGTGTCTGCTTTCGGAGGCGTTCGATACATGGTTGACTGGAAAAGAGACGTTACCAGTGCCTGAAGCCCTGAATGGGCCGTTAATAATCGAGTGAGAGCCGCTAAGCGGGGACAGGGAATTTGTCACCCGAAGAAAGACAACGTTCACGTCGGAATAGAAAAAGAAATTGATACAGAGATCAATATTACAACAGGTAAGTATAGATAAAAAAAAAGAAAAAAGAAACAGACAAACACGTTAATTTAATTTTAAAAAGACCGAAAAAGTCTAGTGTGTAAATATAAAAATGATAAAAAGCAATATGTGGACAAAACAACAGGTTAAAATTTTTAACAATTAAAATTGAGTAAAATATCTCCACAGAATGAATAAGCGCTTGTAAAAAAGCGCAATTAAATTTAAAAGATCTTTTCTATGTATATATATCTAGATTTGTTAAACCGCTTATACAGGCCCGAACCGCTATATGTAGTAATCGTTGTCAGACCCGCGACGACGTTGTCAGACCCACTTTCGGGTCTGACAACGTTCTTCGTGTATTTAGGTCTATTTTTCAATGTTATGCTTAAAAATGACTCCTCCCAATTTTTTGTTCGGGACCGACAACGCGGTAGAATATCAACCTATACACAACTCTAGTTCCGGCGCTTTCTGCCAGAGGGCCAGCTGTATATCTAAAGAAACATTTCTACCGACGTTGTCAAGCCTGGTACATTATACCAACGTCGTCGAGCCCGAAAATCGGCAACACTGTAATTGCAATACTATCTATAATATTTATAACTTCTGTTTGCATTCGTAAAACTGAATGTGTTTAAGTTAGCGTGTGATAGTATGTATTCACGATTTGGCTGATGAATTTGGTTTAAATAAAGTTTAAGTTATAAAAAGCAACTTCTTTCCATTATCTTTTTAATCTAAATCATATTAACGCTGCGAATATAGAAAGAATGAATATTCTATCGGAATGTATTCACGATTTCATGCTGAAACTATAGAAATTTATTATTCAGTTAATTACTTCATTCAGTTACTTTATTGCGTAGTACATTTGCAACAGATAAATATTCTACCTATAATTTAAAACTTGTAGTCAGTAGGTAGTAGTTGTAGATAAAAACAGATACGGCCCACTAAATGCGTACAGGATGGGCAAATGTCGATGTTTCAATAGGGGATCTTGGTAACTATAAGAGGTATAAAAAAACGGACCACGAATCCTAGATCTGTTTTTTCGCGAAAAGGATGATGGGGAAAACCAAATTTGGCTATCGGCTTTCGGTTTCAAGTTATCCGTGAAAATTCGATTTTTTCCATTTCCGTTTTATCACGATATCTCGGCTATTTATGAAAATGGACAAAAATGACTTTTACGTTCTTCATGCACTTTTTTGATTAGAATGCAGTGGCGTTAGAGATTTTTTGAAAAATTTTTCGAAATTCGAGGTAGGACATAAAGTTCTATTTTTTTATATGGAACATGTATTATAGTTGGAACAATAGTTTAAGTTGATTATTAGATTGTTGCTTCACCTTAAAATTATAAATTTGCGATGGCTTATGAAAATTACGGAAAGGATGATATGTTGGAATGCTTTATTCTCAATATTAATAATACTGAAGCTGCATGTGAAACATATTCTAATCGTTGCCCATTTGTTAACCATTGATCATTTAATTTTTATTGATAAATTCGGTGTATGCCAGAATACGATCGTCAAATAGGGCACACCAAACACTAAAGCCGAATCGTCCCTGATTTTGAACATCGACGGCACGGTAGGGGTTAACATCAGACCGCCAATGTTCATTGTGTCGGTTAAAAATTCCGGCACTGCTAATGTAGACTTTATCCAAATAATTTTTCTAAAAAATGATAGATCCTGCTGAATTTGTTGAAGATGCCAATTGCAGAATTCTAAGCGTCGTTCAGGATCAATCAACAGGAGCTGGTGTTGTTTCCTCACTTTGTATGGCCTAAACTTATGTTTCTTCGAAACTGTTAACGCACGTCGTCGTGATATAGGTACCCAATTCCTAGTATTATTATTATTGAGAATAAAGCATTCCAACATATCATACTTTTCGTAATTTTCATAAGCCATCGCAAATGGATAATTTTAAGGTGAAGCAACAATCAAATAATCAACTCAAACTATTTATAAACCTACTGACAGATTCATTTTTGTTGAATGACACACGCCTACTAACGAAAAGCAAATAAATGATGAAAATCAATGGAAAATGTTAATTTTTTGCTATAATACAATGAAAATGAACGAAAAGACCCCACATGATATACAGGCTAACAACTTGAACTACGAAAGTCTATTGATAGGAGAGGGTGGTGGGGGTTAAAATTAAATATATCCATTTTACTATTGTCAACTTATTATATGACAGGAATATCAGAGGTTATGTCAAATACTTTACCGAGCCATTAAACTATCCTAATGGAATACACAATTAATGAAAAAGTGGAAATTATAAAGTGTTTTAATAATTTGCCATAGTATTTGACATAACCATTGACATTCCTGTCATACAAACAGTTGATATTACTAAAATGGATACATTTAATTTTACCTCCCACTACCTTCTCCTATCAATAGGCTTTCGTAGTTCACGTTGTTATCCTGTATATCATTGAAATGGCAAAAAATCCTCTTTTTAACGATATCATAGCCAACTATATTCTCCATATAAAAAATACAACTTTATGTCCTACCTCAACTTCGAAAATTTTTTCAAAAAATCTCTAACGCCACTGCATTCTAATTAAAAAAGTGCCTCAAGAACGTAAAAGTCATTTTTGTCAAAAACGAAAATGGGAAAAATCGAATTTTCAGGGATAACTCGAAACCGAATGCCGAAAGCCAAATTTGGTTTTCTCGAAAAAACAGGTCGAGGATGCGTGGTTCGTTTTTTGATCCCTCTTATACATAGTTACCGAGATCCCCTATTAAAACTTCGGAATTTGCCTACATTTATGTCAATAGTAAGTTGGTCAAATCGCGATGCATAAAATAAAAACTAAAAAAGAATTAATATTACGGGCTTCATACTAATTGCTTTAAGTGCATCTAAGTTTTTATCCGAATCCATTTCTTTCGGTTTGACCAGTTATATTTGATATTGTTGCCAAGGTAAGGGTGTTATTGCTAGAAAAGCCCGAAATTAAATTATATATTAAATCACTTTTCCGTACTAATCTTCCATACGGAATTAAGTGAGTACAAAACAGTATGCTTTTTAACAGTTTCAATAGTTTTTAGTTTCAAAATAATTTATTGTCAAAACTATTAATTTTCGCTATGTTGAATACGTGTAGACACATATCTTATGTAAAACTACAGTATGAATACTTCACGACTGCGTTATTTCGAAATTAAGTCAAATTACATTTAAGTATTTATAAATAGTTCATAATGGAGCCGTCCCGTTTTTTTAAATGTGTTAATAAATATTTTATTATGAAAGATTACTATGATCTGATGTAGGTAATAGCACAAATTATAATTTTAGTGTTACTGGAATCGCACAAAAAAGAAAATAAAACTGATTATTTGTACATCGCGCGTTTAGTGACGTGATAATGGTACTTCTTTTTAGTGGCTTAAACTTGTAAGAATACATCAACGACAAACGTAGTAATGTGCAAGCACTGTTATATGTAGGGAATGACAGGTGTGTTGACAGTGACAATTATTAGAAAAAAGCCGTTTTGATGATAAGACGTGCATATAAAATATATTTATGTTGGCCAATCAAATGTAATATAACTTTCAGTCTCTAATGTGTAGTTTTTGTGTACTAAAATACGAAATGTAAAAGCGTATAAGTAAAGCAATAATTTGGAAAAGCCGTTAATAGTTATATTGCATATAATCCTTTCAACACGTAGAAAGAAAAACGATGTGACTTTTACTAAATATTTGTTAACCATGAAAGATATTGAAATGATTTTGGTCAGATTGCAAGCAAACAAGTACAGCATCTACACGAAATGAAGAAAATTGGCGAACATGCTTCGTTCAGGGAGATGACAGTCCTCTTCGTGATAATATATTCTTGACTATTAATGGTCATTATATACAAGGATTCATTGACAGCGGAAGTAATCTGAACTTGTTAAAAGCCAGCAGTTAGGTGCAGATGGGAGCGCCAAAATTTGATAATACTTGTGTTTCGGTAAAAGGATTAGGAAATGCGCCAATAAAAACATTCCCATCTGAAATAAAACTCAGTGAACATATTCTTAAAGCTGACATCGTAATACAGAAAACCATCTAGACGTAGCTAAACCAGGGCATGAGAAGAGAATTAGCACAATTATAACTAATTATAAACCGAAACGCCCGAAACAAACGAAGATATGCACAAAAAAAGTACACTCATTTTTAGCAGATGTAACTTCTCTCTTTTTGGGTTTAGGTTTAGATAGAATGGTTGAGTGGAAGAGCAGATGTCAACTTTTAGTGACGCATCTGAACTCCGCCACTTTTCACTTCAATATTAATATAGAAATACTTTTGATATTTTTGTAACATATGTTGGAAATAAAGACGCTTTTCCGGATTGATTTTAAAATTATTCTTGCAACCAGATACAAAACATTTCATGATTAATTGGTATCAAATAAGATTCAAATACAAATAAACCACGATTCCAAAGGTGATAATGTTAAAAAATACACTCAAACTGAAAACTCTAAGCACACAACAAAATAATAACAACACAATAGTTTACCAAACAAATGTGTTATTTCTATCTCTCTCCATATCATACTCTTGGCATGCTTCTCTGTCAATTTACCATTATCACGTCATAAATGCGGTAAATTCAAAATTCAAACTTTGATATTTTTTTCTTGGCATATTTACTAATAATATAAAAAAAGAAAATACGTAGACGCTACAATTTAATGTACACTTAAAAAAATATATATAAGAAAAATCCGGGGCGGCCCCATTAAACATCCATTTGTAAACGCCAAAAATCATGAGGTTTTAAAGGTTTGTGCTTTCTCTCAAAACACTTCGAGCTTACATTTAACCTGTGAAAACATAATAGACACTTGTCGCATATACTTGGCAACATTGCAGGGAATGAAAAGGCGGGAAAACATATATTTTTTATACACTGGGTCTGGCAAAGCGGTATGATCAGTGGGCTTAGCAAGGTATGTTAAATGTTCGCTTCTGTGTTATACACTGGGATTGACTTGGTATCATGAACATGCCGGGTCTAGTAACGTCGGTTGGATAAATATATATATATCTTTCAATATGTGGACAAAACAACAGGTTAAAATTTTTAATAATTAAAATTGAGTAAAATATCTCCACAGAATGAATAAGCGCTTGTAAAAAGCGCAATTAAATTTAAAAGATCTTTTCTATGATTTGGAATTTTTATCTAGCTTTATTTAAAATGTTATTTTAATATCAAATATTCGCTGTAAAAGCGAGATATTTATTCATAAAACACGAGCTGTTTTCAATGTAAAATGTTTTATCTTTCTCTGCCGCGTTGAAAAATATATATTTGCTATAAAATTGTTTGTGCAAAACTTCGCAAAGGAATGCGGACAAAAAAGACTATAAAAAATGCGGCGAGTGACACAGGTCGGCGTTTATGGGGAACTCAGGTAGTGGGGCAAGACCTTGTGCTTGCCGGCACTAACGCTGGTTCCCAACGATGCCGACCGACCGCTCGATAGACGAAGATGGAGATATCTCTTTTGCTTCTTCCGAGTCCGTAATATTTTCCAAGTAATTTACAAAAGTAGAATTTTTCCTGTCTTAGACCCTCAAGCCCTTGGATTTATGACTGAAGCGTATTAAATACGTTATAGTCTTCGCGGGAATCGCTGAACGAAGAATTTCAGCTTGTCAGTTAAGCGTTATTCTAATTAAAGAAATTAGAATAGAAAATTTTGTATTACCAGCGACTAATCAGCCGATTGGCCGGCGCTGGAGCGTCACTCAGGATAAAGGGAGTGATGGGCGTCTCGCCTGGTCGGGGTTGAGTGGGGAGAGTTGAAATTCTCCGCAGATTGGCGCTAATTAAGCCCCTAATTAGGCCGGACGTGGCCCGGGCGGGGCACAGAATCGTTCGAATAGATGGTATTCTTTCTTTTACGTCGTTTGTGATATTTTTAATAAAAAATCGTTGTAGTAGGATGAGATATGAACTTCAGAACGCACAGAGGCGTTTCTAATTAATTTTTTCGCCAATCAGGAATGATAATATAGATGAGATTATAGACCGTGTCAGAGCACGGCGAAAACACGACCGACCGGTACGACGTACGGACTCGGAATTAACTCAACTCACTAACTGTCTAATAACAATGACACTTCGTATTTATACTAATTATCAGTCGCTGCACAGGCCACGCCTCCAATGCGCCGAATCACCCCCCTACAACCCGCTCATTCCGCGAATATAAAAACGCTCCCTCGTATATCACTCACTTCAAATAATAAAAAAAGTGCGACATGCTGATGAATCAATGCTAGATCGTAATTTATATTACAAAGTTACAAAATCACAGTCAAGAACGTTTCCTCGTGATATTTGTAAAAAAAAAACATGGTTGAATCTCTAGGATCAATCTTTCTAATCGCTATTTCTTGGTCTGTAATTTGGAAGGGGTAATGTGGAACAGTTGTTCATATTCAACAACTGTTGGAAGCGCCGAGAAACGCAATAGCCTAGAATAAGAAAGTCCGATAAAATAGATGGGTATGCTTTGTAGAACAATTCATAGTGAGCAGTTATGTGAAGTCTTTGAGTCATCATGAAAAATACGATTTCTTAAATCCTAAAGTTTGATAATGTTTAGTGCGAAATTAGATGTTGCATCAAAAGAACATTTATAAGATACTATCCTATGTAGTACTGGAAAGTATTTCAAAATTACTGTAACCGACGCAACTTTAGAGGCTTCAAATATGTGTTAACCAAATGAATATACCAGTTAATCAAATTTTTAATTATAATTATCATACTGGTCATGGCGTCTCTGAATGTTTAAAGGAAGCACGAGAGGAAGTTGCAGACAAATCGGAAAACTCACCTCACAGTTCCAAAGATGCACATGTGATTAGTGGCCGCTATATGCCGTTCTGTTCAAAATATTATTTATGAAAATGCTAAATGTGGTTTTTATGTTCATTCCAGAAAATCGTAAAAAATGAAAAATGCTCTTGGACTGGTAAAATTTTATAACTCCGTAGATTTGTTCCCTCTATTCCCGCTAAAATCGGTTTAGCGGCCGTCTATTTAATATTGTTGCTAATGATTTTATTACATGCTATTACGTTAAATTGATGTATTTCTCTACTATTTTTATTCTAATCAGGATTTCCGTTTTAACTGCTTTATTATTATCACAAATTTTGTGTAGAGATTTGTTGTAGAGCTACTTATAGTGATATTAACCGTATGAAAATAGAAAAAATGACTTTGGTAGTGTATATACATATAAACAATTACATCAGCTACTATTTCAGGTAGGTACATACACGTGTAGTTCGGTTTCTATTTACAGTTACTCAATAGCTTTATTCAGCAAAAGCAAACAGTTACCCATGGGAGCATGTTTAGCATATCGGTAACTGTTTGCTTCTGTCGAATGCACTCAAGCTCTAATGGTTATAGAGAAATGAGTATCGCAGTTGCTTCGATTTATTATACGAGAAGCAGTAATATATGAATTTATATTTAAAACACAAGTTACTCTTGTATTATCTATATTGAAAGCAAGTCGTTTATGAGATATTTAATAATTTTTGAAAATTTAGACCAGTGCTGAAGACGTGTACCTACTTATCTTACACATTTAAACTGAATGTTTTGAATTGTATTTTTACTTTAGAAAGAGCATTAAGCTTAAAACTAAGTAGAATGTAAGTACTTTGCCAATTGCTATCACTAAAGCCAAGTAACAATATATTTAATATTCTAATTCGCTTCTAATTTCATTTAGGTACTTTTTAAATACGGTATCCGTCAGAATAAACAGTACCGAAATCTAAGGTGCTATGGAGTTGCTTATGTAATATGCATTTGTTATTATTGACTTAATTGTCATTAGTTAACGTATGAATGTTACGCTGGAGTTGAATTTGAATTGAAAATGGTTTTAACAACAGCAGAAAAAGTGTTTTTGGTAGAACATTATTTTCGCTCATATTGAAATGGTTGCAATGATGGTACAATCTTACAACAGGTGGTAGTAAGATATCAACAACAGTTTAATAAAGCAGCCTCAAGTAAAAGTGTGATATTAGCAGTTGTTAAGAAATTTCGTCACAGTGGTAGTGTATTGTGTCAACGTAAAGGTTCTTCAGGTCGTCGACAAACAGTGTGTACCAACGAAAACACAGGACGTGTTTTTGATGAAGTTGTGCAGTCATCGCAAAAAAGCCTTGTAAGAACTGCATGTAAACTCAACATCAGTGTAACATCTACATGTCGGATGTTCAAATCAATTGGTGGTTATCCATACCGTATTCAAGTTGGATAACGACTAAACATTGCGGACAAACATGCAAGGAAAATTTACTGTGGTCGCATACTGAACTTAATTTACGAGAATTCCAATACATATGGTTTTCAGACGAGAGTCACGTTCATCTTAGCGGCTATATTAATCGACAAAAAACTCGATTCCGTGGATTTGAACGTCCTGATGTTATTGTAGAGAAACCACTCCACAGTGTCCGAGTTACAATTTGGTGCGTGGTTTCTGGTCATGGAATAATTGGTCCATATTTCATTGAAGACGATAATCAGAATCCACTTACTGTAAACCAAGAACGTTACAGAGAGAACGTTACATCATACCTTTTATGAGAGATTTACAGAACTTTTGCCGTGCACGAAATTTACGGATGCGCACAAATGGTTTCAACAAGATGGTGCAACGAACCATACAGCTGCGCGCACTCTCAACTTACTCCGTCAGCACTTCGATAATAGAATAATTTCCCGAAGAACAAACTTCGAATATCCTTCTCATTCAGCAGATCTGACGCCACCTGATGCATACATTTGGGGCATGATGAAAGACAAAATATTTCGTTCAGAAAATCCGCCGGAGAATATTGAAGAACTACGAGAAAGAATTCAAACATTTTTCAGACAGTTACATCAACCACTTTTTATAAATATGTTCAGTGACTTACAAAATTGATATGAAGCTTGTTTACGTCGTAATGGTGAACATTTTGAACATTTAAATTACAAAGTTTAAAAATTAATTTTTTTAAATCGGTACTGTTTATTCTGGCGGATACTGTATTATTAAAGGTTTATATCCATTTTGACAGCTGTATAATCAAAAACTACCTAAGAAATATACTGGTATCTGGTATATCTTGTATAAAAATACAGCTGCGTTTGACCTAGTTATAGTTGTTGTATTAGTGTAGAAAATTACTGATTTTTATATGGACGTCCTTGAGATTCAATCCTTAGCTGTTCGTTGTATCGTATAACAAGTAATATTTACTTGGCATGTTATCTTAATACATAAAAAGAGGGCCAGTTTCCGAACTTATAGGATCCTATTGCTTATTGCGGCCTAATATACTATGAGATAGACGGAGATAATATTAAATAAAATTTCTAAAACTGAGACTATTTTTACGTATTGAAGTGGCATGTCTAGTAGTTAGTGGCATAACACATTGAGTAAATAGAGCTTTAAATACTCGTACATGTTGCCCATAAAGAATTGGAAATCTTTTACGAAATTAAAATCGAAACTAAATCGAAATATTGTTCGATGTTGAATTAAGCACTTACAGGTCGACCAGAATGCCGTGGTAGTGATCTATTGTTAATGTAACAATATAACAAGCGTGAATGAGCGTTAGATCCGCCTCTTACATCAGCGCGCCAATCACAGCTGAGTGCTGCAACGTCATACTTTTACCCAACCTCTCTTCTTAGCAAGCATTGACACAAGTGATATCATTTCTTATAGGTAACTAAAGTAAGACCGCAATAAATGGTTTTAACGTTTATACAATATCTTTACATACGTTATTAAACATATAATATATATGTTATTAATAAATTTAAATCATAAAGGTAAAAATAATAAAAACGAAATTATATAAGTAACGCTCAAACTGATGTATAGATAATTTTTAGTATTATAAACGACTGAATAAGTAGAACCTCTTATGGATTTCTGATATGTAGGTATTACTATTAATTAATATTTTATTGTTCACGATAAGTTTTCATTTTAAATAGGTAAAGACTTTTTAAACTTCGGAGGATGAGTCGTGGTATAACTGACAAGTTCCGCTTATGTTGACATAAATTAAGCGAATTTTTAGTTAACCATTAAAAAAAAATATATTAACAACCTGTAAGAGACATACTTAAGATCCAATGACATTATTAAAAATATAAGCAAAATTCATATCGAATCTCGATATTAAAAGTATACTGATTGCTTAAAAATAAGTTGTATATATAGAGGTTTAACGGGCGATAAAATTGAAATAAGTTTTTGCCCACCCTGTATAACAGGTAGAAAACATATTTACTTTAGCATTAAGTTTAAAGTTTTTTATAAAGACACAATGTAATGTATATACCACTTCTAGCCTAAATCTGTAGCGTAAGTATGCCTTTTAAATTTTAGTTTACTTTTTCAAAAAGTATTAAATGTCTCTAAAACGGCTTAACGCAGGTATAGAAAGTATAGTAGTACAGTAGCAGTTCGTATATAATCCGACACAACTGTAGTACCTCACTGTGTATATTATCGAATAAGTACTTACATGTTTATGGTTTTATGTAAAACGATACATTCTCTAAGAATTTGGTCCACTCTGTGATGGATTATGTAAATATCAGTAGTTAGCCGGCTTGCGTTAGCAAGTATACCAACCAGCTTTTCTTCTAGGATGTTTAATTGTGCAACACTGAGGCCCATTAAAGTTAAATATAGTAGATCAATGGAAGTGGAGCTGATGGCCAAGTAAAATGTCAGAAGCGTGTGAAAGATGTTGTAATAAATTTTATATTTTCCTAATGCAAAGGGCGCCGGTATTGTGAGTTTGATTTGTATCACTAAAGGAAGAATCCCGAGAGCAAATTCCGCAACGCACATTCCTGCAGTAATATACATGAGCACAAACTTTGCAATTCGATCAACTCGTTGAATATGTTTATTTAGATCGTGGCTGTGTCCATTGAAAATATCAGATTCTAGAATGCTAAGTAGCAACAGAAAGGAACTCTTATTCAAATAAAATGATGATACTTTCACTATTACTATAAAGACAGGTATAAACACAACGCACGTCATATGGTTAATTAATTCTATATCCCTAGTGCAAATTCCGTTAATAATGTTGTGACATATTATATAAAGAACTAATATTACCAGTATTAAATTTAACGCCGATTTAATACTTTGGAGCATTCTTCTTGTTTTTGTCGGTAACGCTCCTACTTTATATAAAATTCGACTTGTTCTCGATAAAACCTCTAAGCACTGTATATTAAGCATAACGATGCTTCGACACGATTCTATCTGCTGAGAGTCGCAAGCTCTTTACGATTGCACTTCTGACTATGTAGCCACCGAAATCAATTATCCCTAGCTGTGCGGTCTTCGAACATTATTAAGTACACAGTTATATATATTTATTGGTTAATTTTCTTTGCGCTAATTTACTAGGTATTTTTTATATAATTACTTTGTTGGGGAAAAACTAAGAGATAAAACTAGGAAATCGATTGAAGCTTATTTCCTAATATTCTATCGACACGATGCAAAACATAAAAGTGTAAGTAAATTATTATTATTAATTTTTGTGGACTTCTGGAATAAATTTAATGATAGATTTGAGTTGTATAGAGAAAAGAAGACATAAGAAAATATGTGTCGATGGCCTAATAGATTTCTTGTACGACTACTTAGTAAAATAATAGAAAATAAAGGTATACATTTATTGCAATCAAAAAATTATAAAAAATGAACCTGAAGCATATTAAGAGCAAACTTTAACGTTACTTGAAAAGTTGGAGTTTTACCAGATGTTGGAGAACAGTATAAGATGTCAGTTTTCGGCGTTGATGTATAAAGACTACGGTTGTCCATTCGTTGTCGAATATATGGGGAGACTAGGGGTGAATGATTCCATGCGTATCCGCCGCCAGTGTTTTTGCATTACAGATTAACTATGTTGAACGTATACTAGAAAAGAAAAGATCACTTGTTGATCAGGTGAACAAGCTTATTGGGGAATTTACATGTTTAAAATACAACGATGCAAAAGTAATACTTATAGTTTGTAATAAAGTGTCGCGGCGCTACCGAAACTAGCGATTTCATTAGTTTTGCAAAATGTGTACAGCCTGCATGGTATGAATTAGAAACTATATGATATCTAAAATATAGTTGATATCAATAGAACTTTTTCAAGTATAACAGTTTCGATTACCAGTGCCTGTACTTCCTGTAATGTTCCTTAATATTCATTTCATATAGAGTGCGCATGTGTCACGTATAGCAATAAGTAATACCACAAAATTGTGAAACAATCCTTATCTGCATGTGTATTGAATATATGACATGTCCAGTCTTAACCCAAGTGCTTTATTATATCGGTTTGATAAACGATATAAAATAAACCCGACGACCACTGAGCAAATATGTCTTCCACGCATTTCAGGCTTCTACGTGTCCAATTAAGATTCTAGCCAAACCAAAAATATGATTCAGAATTAATAAGCAAGAAACAGTTGTGAACACAGCGTTGATAAACTGTATTCTGTGTATTCAAAAATGGAATATAATTTAATAAATCAAAGGAAAATGAAACGTTATTAACGTTGAAATATTCTAGATTTTCAAAAAATATTACTGTTTGATATAGTTAAAGATAACTATTTAGAGACTATTGAAAATAAACAAAACAATGCTATTACGATTGGCTTCGTATTAATGAAGCATATAATTTGCAAGCTGAAACAAAACCGAAGACTAACTCTATACTCATTCTTACTATAGTGCAAGGCCTAACGGCATTGCTTTTTGTCTATTTTCCTGTTGGTTCTTGCGTAGAGAGAATATATATAGAGAGCCCATTGAATAGGCAAATCAGGCAACATAAAATTTCGGGTAAATCTTGTAGGTATCGTGGGATTTCCGTAAAGTTCTGTTTAGTTAAAACACAATAGACATGCTCAAAAACTAAAATCGTATGCATATATAAATAATCAGCATAGATGTTTGGAAGCTTTGCCAGTATCAAGTCCTATGGATCGAACCAAGAACATGTTGAAACCGAGATAGAAGAATACATTTCAGAGTTGTTAGACACAGATGAAGAATATTTGGCATCTCAAGAGCACACGCCTCATTTAGTAAATCAATTGGAATTAAATGTCCTAGTTCGAGATCTCAATTTATCAAAAGGCATTAGGCAGAAATATTAGGATCAAGACTGCAAGGATAGAAGTTGTTAGCTCTGGGTACGCGTATTTCTGTATATCGAAATCGCCAGAAAGAACTGTCCCAGTATTTTTCAACTGAAGAAGGTCTTTCATTTTGCAAAAATGTTTACGGTTTAATGCGAGAATTAGGTTATAAACACCAACCGGAAGAATGGCGTCTTTTTATAGATGCTTCTACATATAGGAAACATCTACCCCTCAATTCCTGTTGGTCATGCCGTACACATGAAGGATGAAGGATCCTTGATAAAATCAATTACAAAACCTATAAATGGTACATACTGCTAATCTCAAAGAAGTTGCAATTCTACTTGGTCCACAACTTGGATTCACAAAGTATTGGTGTTTCCTTTGTGAATGGGATAGCCGAGCGAGAAATCTGCACTATACTGTTAAGCAATGGCCAACCAGAATACAACATAGGTACTTGCAGAACGTAGTCCATCCAATTCGTTGGTGGAGCCTTATAAAATACTTTTACCGCCATTACACATGAAATTAGGTCTGATGAAGAATTTCGTCAAAGCATTGAACAAAGAGGAACCGGGAGATACCTTAAACAAAAATTTCTTAAAATATCTGCGGCAAAACTTAAAGACGGGATTTTTATAGGACTCCAGATTTATCTGTTACAACGGGATCGAGAATTTGACGACTGCTTGGGATGCATTTAAAAGTGTGACAAAGAATTTCTTAGGAAATAAAAAATCTGAAGATTACGAGGAAATTGTTAATGAACTTAGAAGTTACCATGCATTAGGCATATGAGTCTGAATTTTATTAAATCAAGCTCTTGTCTAAGATTCTTGCCATGTTTTTCCTTAGTTCTCGAACAGAATTATTAGAGTCTGACAAAAAATATATAATGATATATAGACAATTTAACAACGAAGTGTTTCTTGACGTATACATATAATTTGTATTTTTCTACACCCGTCATATACAAGCAAATATTTTATGTTAAAATAATTTATATTTTTAAAATAAAATATTTGCTTGCATTTGATGGGTGTAGAAAAATATAAATTATGTGACTTAATATTATTCGAGAAGATAAACATAATTTAATATATCAATAATTTGTATGTCCTAGATATTATTGTTGATAGGCATGGTTGTACGTTGTAATACTCGTATTATTTGGCACATATGATATGAGAATTTCTTCCACTGCAGATGTATTATTTCTTGAAATGGTAGCAATTTGCCGATATTTTGTAAAATAAATGCACCTATAACACCAGTAAATACCAGAACATGAGTGATTTAAATATATACAACCTACCTACCTATTTCAGAATTATTCAACTAATCAAAAATGTAATATACCGGTAGGATCTCTGTAAACGCAACGATTGTATAGCGCATGTATCAGTCCCCACAATGCGATGACTACGTATATGTACTCTCCTCCGTTAACCAGAGCGATAGATTGATAAGCGTAATATCAGGCTTGTCGGCATCATATACTTGTGTTAAGTATGTTTGAAAAGGGAATGAAATACCTATGGGCTAAACAATTATTTTATTTATACACTGAAAACATATTTTATTTTAATATAAATGAATTCTTTCCATAAATATGAGTTTTTATTTCTGACTAACTACTAATAGCCGAGCTAAATAAGCTGTGCAAATAAGATCGCTAAGACTGCAGGGAGTTATAGTGGGGACATAGACACGCCTCCATCGTTGATTTAGCAGAGATCTTACCGGTATACCGGGTTATTCACGGAACTGGTTTCTTAGAACTTTTCGTTGATCCTGAAATCCTACAATTCTGAAAACTTGCAGTTACGGATAGTATCATCTGGTCTCCTTGACGAAATTATTTACGCTTTTGTATCACTTCCGGTTTACTGGAAGTTCACGTCAACTTTTATTGCATCAAAACTTATGAAGGTACCTTGTACCCAAAATCATGTTTTTGAGCTATTCATTTTTTTCCAAAAATAGGGTCAATTGCAACGGTATGTTAAAAATTCTGCATTTCGGGAACCATTGCAGATGAAGACTTAAATTTGACATGTTACTAGTTGTGTGTATTGGCAGTACAAATACAGTATCAGTTATTGTGACATTCAAAAATTACTAAGATTCTAAATGCTTTAAAAAGCATATTTTTCGGACTTCCACCAGAAAAGCACTTATAACTCGGAAAAAATAAAAAATACAAGCTAATATGTCTAATAATGAATGATAGAGAATTATTAATCATGTATATTATTAATCCGACATTCACATAACTTTCATACTTACCAACAATAGACACTTATTCACAAATTTAAAAACACCCATTAAACAAAACAATCAAAGTAATGTCGTTTATAAATTAGATTGCAAAGATTGTAACAAATGTTAGATCGGACAAACCAAACAATATTTAAAGCAATATTTCAGGGAGTCAGTAATTGTTTGGTGGAGCAGAGTTCCGCTTGGTCTGATTCTAAAAGACTGGAATAGAAGGTGTCTGTTTTTAGTCTCACTCTCAGAACATATTTCATTCTAATCGTGTGCACTAGATGTCACAATAATAGCTTTACTTTTATTTGGAACATAAGTGGCCAACGCAGATCTATTTATTATTGCGGATATAGGTACTGCTACCGACTTCTCTTTCCTTAGTTGTATCGCATCTATCCAACGAGAACGGGGATTATTTTGTTACGACACAAGTTTTTGTGGATTTATAGTAATTTGCGCGCATAATCAATAGTTACAGTACTTTTTTATGTTTGGTAGGTCTTAGTTGCAATGTCTCCGTAAGCTCTATTACTTGTCTGGCTATTATGCAACTCTCGCGGTGTAGCTTTGTGTGTGTAAATTGTATTCAAATGGCTTTGTGACAGCATCATATCGCCTCTTATAATGCCGCGCTGTTAATCACTTTGCTCCCTACTGCAAATGATAAGTCGATACGGATTTCAACCCCTTAAAAAAATGTCACCGTCTCTCCAGAGAATTGAAACCCGGCTCCTCCCACAACGATAGTTAATATTATTAATATGGCCACTACCAATAATAATATGCACATAAATTTATTGCCTTTTTAAAGTACAAAGTCAATAATTTTACTACATTACAGATTATTTCAATTTAATCTTGATATATGTAAAGATTTCTATAACAGTGAAAGTTGTTTCAGTTGTACTTGGCTTTTATTAATGCGAAAAGTGAGTAGGACCACCGAATAATCTGGAAAAATTTATACTACATATGTAATTATAAAAAATTGCGCTTAATAATAATACTTACGACGCCCAAAGATTCCAACGAAATAAAGACTAAATTATATATCTGTATGGTTAGTGGTCTTTTAGCTCTCTCCATCAGCAATATGATAGACTTCTGTGACTTTAGACTCAGCTCATACCAGTTTGATAAATAACAATATTCTATAATTTTGTTACTCTGCAAGAACAAGAATATAGCGGAACATGATATTATTATTGAATATCCGAGAACATTCAACAATACATATAATATTTGCGATAGTATTAGATAAACCATTTACGAATTATTTGTTTATTATAGTACTTCATACGAGTGAGCGTTTTTATATTCGCGGAATGGGGGATAAGGGGTGGAAATAAAAAAAACCAAATTATTTTTCTTTTTCAATATATTCACCTGCAAGACGGACACATTTTTCCCATCTTTCAATTAATTTATTTATACCCTCATAAAAAATGATTTCTCTTTACCTGCAAAATACGCCGAAACTGCCTCCTTGACTTCATCATCGCCAGTAAATTTTTTACCCCGCAGCTCTTTTTTCATTTTCGGAAACAGGTAATAATCACTCGGGGCCAGGTCTGGGCTGTATGGTGGGTGATTCACAATTTCGAAGCCCACCTTATGCAGGGCAGCTAACGCAACGCGGCTCTTGTGGACGGACGCGTTGTCCTTCAAAAGCAGCACACCTTTCGTCAATTTTCCCCGTCTTTTCTCTTTAATGGCTTCTTTTAGTCGCTCTAATATTGAAGCGTAATATTCTCCAGTTATAGAAACACCTTTATCTTTATAATCAATCAACAATATTCCTTCCGAGACCCAACATACCGTTGCCATGAGTTTCCCTGCTGATTGTGACACTTTAAATTTATTGGGAGGTGCTGGGCCCTTTTTATGCCACTGCATGGAGTCTTGTTTGGACTCAGGTTCATAATGATGAACCCAAGTTTCGTCTCCAGCAACAATTCGACTCAATACACCATCCTTGTCTTCATTGCAGAGGTCCAAAAATGCACGCGAACACTCTACGCGCTGTTGTTTTTGCGGCGGCGTGAGCATTCTCGGCATCCATCTTGCGCTGACCTTAGACATGCCGAGATGATTGTGTAGGATTTTAGAAATTGTTGTATCGGATACTCCAACCACTTCTGCGAGTTGTTTCTTCTTTAGTCGAGCATCCTCGAGTACAATTTTTTCAACTTTTTGGTCACCTTAATGCTCCTGCCTCGGGTCGTCTTCAAGGGATTCCCTTCCTTGTTTAAATAAACTATGCCACTTGGTTTTTCCTTGACAAGAGTCGCCGTAAACCAATGACATCTCATTCATTATGGTCGCGACTGATTTTCCTTGCCTGGTAAAGAACTTTATAACGGCACGATATTCGATTTTTTCCATATTTTACTTTTCACTCCTGATTATGTTACTTGGTTGACGATAGCTCAAAGACTAAATGTCTAATAACAATGAAACTTCGTATTTAAACTAATTATGAGTCGCTGCGCAGGCCACGCCCCCAATGCGCCTAATCACCCCCTTACAACGCGCTCATTCCGCGAATATAAAAACGCTCCCTCGTATATTAAAATATTTCATAAAGTCAATGTCCTTCAAAGTAGTTTTGCTTAGTAAGAGTAATATTAACTAATCTACATTACTGTTGTAGTATCCAAAATTAGATAGATATGTTAGCAATAAGTGGTTGACTAACTGGGAGAGGCAACTGATCAAGCAGAAGTGTTCAAGCAAATTATTCTCTGCGTGGACAGTTTCATATCATTTATTTTGAATGAATAGGAGAACTTCCGCCACGGATGTTTTGATTTTAAGCTATTTACACAGTATTATTTTATATTAAGACGTCGATAAATGAAAGTTTCTTTGTGAAGAGGAAATGATATATAGTGTAAGCAGAAAAAAACCGTACCTGGTAAGTAATTTCATTTCCAAGATAGTGGTAAGCTGATAGTTGGAAGAATGTTACGCCTGCATATGTAACGACCGTCAAAATACTAATTGTATCCGAATTATCCTGAAATTTAGATATATATATATATAAACATACATACATAATTTTTTGCAAAAATCTGTACAAAAAGTCTAATTAACGCAACTCCTGCAGAATTTCTCAAGCGAAGTAAATGGAAAGCTAGATAAAAGAATGCACGTGTTCTGTGTGTTTGTAGATTTTTCCAAGGCTTTTGACCTCATAGATCATGAAATGCTGCTGAATCAATTGCAGACGTATGGCATTAGAGGAAAAATGCTAAAATGGATAGAAAACTACCTTCAGGAAAGGGAATTCTCAGTAAAAATCAACGGCGAGTTAGGAGATAAAATGATAAAAATTAAAAAAGGAGTACCGCAGGGTAGTATATTAGGCCCACTACTGTATTTATTGTACGTGAACGATGTCGGGCGATGTTTTACAACTTGCAGGTACCTTCTGTATGCAGACGACACTGTAATTTTTTCGACACACACAGACGAAAACAAGGCGTTGGAAAACCTTCAAAATGAGTTTTACACTTTCCAGAAATAGGTGCACGACAAAAAGCTAGTAATAAACAAAGAAAAAACAAAACTAATGCGAATTGCGTCACCTCATCTCAAAGGAGTCAGTAAGAAAGGTATACTTTACCATACCGCAGAATGTCTACATCAGGGAAAACCCCGTGGAGAACTCCCTAGATGTGAATGTACCTCGACACTGGAAAGGGTAGTTGAACAAAAGTACCTAGGACTGATACTTGATCAGCATTTTACTTGGGAGAAGCACATAACTAAACTTTCCCAAAGGTTACGACTTTTTGTCTGCCAATTCTACTACCTGAAGCAATACGTGCCATCATATACACTGAAATTGATTTTCCACTCCTTGGTGGAATCGCTGCTTAATTACGGCATTACAGTGCAGGGAAGCGCATCCAAATACCTCATTGAACGCATACAGCACACACAAAACTCAATTGTGAAAAACTTGGACAGAGACTATGCAGCAGATAGATACAGGAAAAATAATATCCTACGGGTGGACGAGCTGTTTCTATACAGGATGGCAGTACAGTATAAATCGGTGACAGGAGGTTTTGCAAAAGTAGAACACGCGTACCAGACAAGAATGAACATAGGGAAATACCTGAAACAGGAGAGAACTTTAAACAAATATGGAGCACGAACGAAAGAGGTATTAATACTTCATATATGGAATGGAATACCAGACTATATAAGAAAGACAGAAAGAGTGTCAACATTTAAAATAAAACTGAGATCATGGCTACAGGAGCGATCATTGGGACTAACAAAGTAAAACACAAAGAAGAAAAGAAAGAATGAGTCGACGAATGGAGAAACAATGAATGAGTAGACTAAAGGATAATCGCTGAAAAGCAGTTTCCTGCTTAGCGATAGTACACAGTATGAAATATCTATGGTGGGAAAGGTGTATTAGTTAAGGTAGCATATATTAGGTAGATGTTATGTAACGTATATAATAATTGATACCATGAATGGTCTGTATGGTAATAATGAAGAGAAAAGATAATAATAAAGGATGTGGCGGGGGTCGAGACGCCGCCACCACATTTGCTTGTGGGGCCGGGGTCGCGGACCTCGCGCGTGAGAGACTCGGGGCACTTGGCGGTAGGCTTTTCCTGTCGTGGAGGGCCCTGGGGAAGGTGGAGTATGTGGAGGTTCCTTTGAATAAATAAATAAAAAAAAATTACCAATGCTTTTTGAATTTTTAGCGCATTTACTGAGTGGCACGTTTTTCGCAACACTTCTTTTACAGGAAAACAAATAGAAACGCAGAAAAACACATACTCAAGCTTACTGTTATTATTTCGTATCAGCCAACTGAAAAAATATTTATTATATTAATTTGTCAATATTTAATTGTTGCTCATTTTCCAGTAATTAATTTTACATTTTTAGTTGTTTCAATTATTTTCTTTACGCATATTTATGTTAATATTTCGTAATGATTTTGCGATGAGTTGTTTTGAATTTGATTTGATTTTTCGTCAGGTATTTGATCCTTAGTTCCAATCAAAACTGTCTATGTGCATTCGTCATTCACTTGCAATTAGGTACTCTCTACCAGTTCAATTAATCAGCGCAGTAGAGTTTGAGTTGTAGGGAAGGTTGAGACCGTCGCGACCGTATTTATACCGTTTTTAAATTTAATATATCAAGTATGTATAGGAAAGGTGGATTATCATCTAACCGCAGGATGTCGTTAACTTATTTTCTCCATGACCGGTCTCATTTTTTTTATATTACATATTCCACACATATATCATCAGTCAAAGTTACCGATTCACGCTTAATCAAAACTAATGATTTGCTGTTTTAGGACCGGCCCTCTCTGCCTATTACTACCCCATAATTTTGTTACGGCCGCTTAATTACTTTTTCGATTCTTTAAAACGTGACGTCCTCAATACATGCGAACTGTAATAAAATAGTAAAATATTAGGTCTGTTGTAATTTTTTTTAGTCGACCGAATTTTGTAAAAGTTTAGCATTATATTCGAACAAGTAAACCGAAAATTAACGTTTTAAAACGTTTTAAAAATTTGATACTACATCGCCTTCTGTTGTTAATTTTTGAAAATAAATAGAAATTTTACTTCAAGAATGTAGTATATAATATTTAATATTGACCCAAAACTGAAACCTCTCCTATTAAATCGATCATAAGTTAGTGATAGATTTATAGCGAAGATTTATACTTGTATTTCTATAGTGATTGGACTATGCTTAACAGTTACGTATGACTGTATATGTCAGACTACTAGCAATCGGGTAGGAAAACATTCATGCAGGGAATGTTATAATAACCGAATGTTATGCCCAAGAGCCTCTTTATTTTACTGTGTATAACTACAATCGCAGTCAGTTTCCAGAGAAAATTTTGGGAAAATAGATTTAAGAGGCCTTGTAGATTCTATGTCGTTAAAACTTAAATAGAAAAATTCAATTATGTATGACATAAAATTGTTTTGTATTAGGAAACTTAATGGAATCAATTTTTGTGTGTTCTTCTTTTGAGCTGTCCTGTTTCTTTAAAGAAAGCATATATATAATTTGTACCAACTATGTCCAACCTGCATTTAAATACCTAATTTATGCTATATCGTTGAAATCTTTCTATTTAGGAAAATTACGATTAATTAAAATGTTCCTACACAAAAACAAATAAACATTTTTAGCACATTTAGTTTCATTTGATAAAGCTTTTTTCTACGGATTATATGCCAATTTTTTTTTGTTGAATTTATGTACGGATGATATTCAACTCAATTTTTACCGGTTTTGCAAACGCCTACGCGGTACGGTAATAATTATTAACGAATAATCTAGTCAAATTTGGTTGCCGTTTTAATGAGCACCCTAGACCTCTATTTATATTGATGCTGGAATAGAACATCTTATTTTCTTAGTTGTTTAGACGCACTGCTCTTAAAATCGAAAATGTATCTTTTTCCTAGAAATAAAATCCGCTGTAAGTAATAACAAGTTTGGTATGTAACAAAAACATAACTGCGTTAAATGCAGTCAAACAAAATTGTCCAATAAATGAATAAAAATCATTTTCTTTTAATTTATTTCCTAGCTTAATAAGCTAATCTTAATAACTTAATCCAACAAACTGTTAACTTGTATCATTTTTCTGAGATAATATTAACAAGAGTGTCAGTTTGAAAAGTATTTCTCTAAAGTCAAACGCATATAGTGCTGAATTAACGAGCTTGCAGTTAATCAAGTGATATTTCTTAATTTAATCTATTTTTCTTATTTTACTTTAAATATAAGTTCTGCGATTACATTAGAATCATCAAGAGAGATATTTATAATTATGAAAATTAAACAATTTGTGCAACAGTATGCCCTAATTTTCACGAATATGTAATCAACGGTTACTCATTTGTAGACTATCACGATAATTTTAGTAGTCTTACCATTACAGTGAGTTGTAGAACGGCATAGCATATCATTAAACAACCAAAAATATATTGTGTGAACAGTGGTATGGCGAGAAGTGAGCTAAGCTTCTTTACAAATCTACAATGAAACAATCAGTGGAGTTTCAAGAAAGGTCTTAGTGATTACTTACTTATCTAACAGTTTTTGCAAAATCACACATTCCTTCAGTATTTCTTCTGTTATAAAATTCAATTCTGCAGCATATAGCGTTGCCCTTTCTTTGCTGTTTTCTAAAATGTCTTTTAATTTCGTTTGGAGAATATGTACTTGAGCTACACACAAACCCAACAAAGATAGATATAGCATATCGAAGTAAAGTGATTGGAATGTCAGATATATCATAACAAGTAAATGTATATATTTGTAATATACATTGAATTTTCCTATGCTATAAGGCATTGGCAGTAATAAACTGATATCCATTACCATAGGAAGAAAAGTGCTTAGTGATAAATATGCAGTTCCTACCATTGTGTAGTATCTTAATATTAATCTACCAAAGTACTCTACTTTTTGAATATGTTTGTTTAATTCCGCGGTGTGGTCATTGAAAATATTGGAATCGAGATATTCTACAATTAAGAAAAAATAATGTTTGTTTTTGAACACTGCAATCACCTTTGCTAGGAGCATCAGAACTGGTATGAGCATAGCACACACCATACGATTTAGCAGCACCATGTCACTTTTTCGAATGGCATTTATTATATTTTTAATTATTAAATTCAAGAGAATAAAATAAAAAACAATTTGAAATATTAATTTTAGTAATTGATATTGTTTTATTTGCTTTGTCGGCAGTAGACCGTGTAGTAGTAAACTCTTATTTATTCTAGATATTGCTTCTACACAATTTATTTTAGTCATCTTGACTGTTGATGAATGAACTATAACTGTATTAGATCTAACAAGACTATACGTAATAATCGTATTAAGTTATTTTCAGTAATTTTTGTGATGTACGGTGTGGATAATTGGTCTAAACTAGGTGGGGATACATACATAGACTTGTTATTTAATTGCGCATTAATCGGATAATATTCATATCGAATAAAATAACATAGGTACAATATGTAGGTAGTAAATTGGCATTTGATTACAAAGAAAATGTTAACTCTATTAATGTACAATCAGTTGTTTTATTGGATTCATTTTACTTACGCTATACGTTTCGCATGTATATATATATGTACATACATACATCTTTAAGTGACTGTAACTTTACTTCTGACAGAGTATTGTCTTCACTTGATCAACGGTGAAATTGTGGCACCACACGGACCTGTTTTGTGATGTATTCGATTCTTAAATGATCCCACCGTATTTACTATATTGTTTAAGAAACTTTAACTCCTTTCCGATCTAGTGTAATATGGTGCTACATGATGGCATTTAGCGAAACAGTTTATATTTTATATTTTTCAAATATAAATAATATCTCACGTAATGCAACGTATTTATCAATTCTCTGTGAATCTCCTATTAAGACAGTGGCGGCTCGTGGTAAAAATTTTAAGGTGTTCTGCAATTTTTGAAAAAAAATTACCTTGTAAGGGGGTTGCCTCCCATCGATTTTATCGTCCATTCTCCGTGTTCCGTGTTGAAATATTGGATTTCTGGAACGATTGTCACTTGCCATATAAGTAAAATAAGAGTCATGCACTAAGCACTACTTCGCTAACAAAAAAATATTTCTTATAAGTTAGGACTGTTCGACGTTATTTTCCGTTCGCAAAAAATAAAAGTCTCTAGACACTACTTATCTAACAAATTATTTCTTATACAGGGCAATCCAAATTAAGTGTTCACCATTGATAACTTTATTATTCAAGATATAAAACTGTTTAAATTAGCAAACTTGTCCTACTTTTAACTATCTTTAAGATGGAAGAATAAATAAAACAAATGCGCAGCGCATTTTCGAGTTTTGTCGAAAAATATGTTTTTTTCTCAAATGGAAACCCCTGTATATTATATCATTTTCTGCTAGAACATTAATTTTTAAACAAAAAATCTTATAAGACATTTTTTACTGCGATTAAAAATACTTGAGTTATAATGAACAAACGAAAACAGCTAAATAAGTTTTATAAACTTTATTTTATACATAAACTTATCATTAAAAGAAAATAAAAATTACTGATTTTTTCATAGAAGATGTTCAAAAATACCACCTTGTTGTTCAATACATTTTTGTACACCCTTCCGAACTTCTCGAATTGCTTAGCTGTTTTTATTTAGTCATTATAACTCAAGTATTTTTAATCCCAGTAAAAAATTTCTTATAAGATTTTTTGTTTAAATATTAAAGTTCTAGCAGAAAATGATATAATATACAGGGGTTTCCATTTGAAAAAAATATTTTTCGGCAAAACTCGAAAACGCGCTGCGCATTTGTTTTTTTAAAAATTAAAAAAAATTAAAAAAAAAACCTTTATTATAGGGTTCTTTGCATGGGTTTTTTGTTCAATATAGTGTCGTTTCTATCTATCTTTTACCTATACGCTGGAGTAAATGCAGCAAACTATCCTGTTAAAATTACGGCTTAGTTTTAGACCGTCAAGGGAGAGAACTGTGCAGCGCGGGTGTTTGAAAGAGCTGGCAGAGCACGTTCGTAGGACCCAGCTGTATAAAATATCAACAATCGCGCGAAATAGGTTCGTTATTCCACTGGTGGATTTTACTTACGCTTTACGCTTAGCCGGCAATTGGTTTGTTATTTCAAGCTGTGGCTTGTGTTCGCAGTTTTTTATCATTATGACAACGCGAATGCCTTACAAAATATATTATAAATTTTATATTTGATAAAAGGAAGGAAATATTTTAATTAAATAGAAGATTTTTTGAGAGCTCTGCAGCACTGCAGAGCTTATGTACTAGCCACCACTATACCTAAGAACCTTAACGTTGTCAATGTTTACGATTAAACGATTAAAAACTTAATTAATAATATTCTTTAAACTTTTGTCGGAGTCGGTAATGGTTTCTGAATATTAATGTGTCAGCTTTATTCGTTATTATAGATTTTATATGATAACTAGAGCTGAGCACCACATTCAAATAATTTGAATGGAATGAATATTGTGACTCAGAGTTCCATGCTCGGGCCGCCAATATTTCTTCTGTATGCAAACGAAATGTCTACCTTCGTGAAGCCTTAACAAACTAATAGCCGTCGTGGATGATACTACACCTGCTGTGACTGCGACTAGCTCCTGAATTTTTCAAGCGGCGTCGCTAGAGACCATGGCTGCTATTGAACAATGGTGTGACAAAAGTATGGTCATTCTGAACCATGCGATGTCAAAAATAATGTGATATACTTCTATAATAAAAGAATTCCAAATCTAATCCATCCGAACACTGACCACAATAAAATTTAGATAGATTTTGTATGTTCTAAGCTTAAAAGTGCGTACTATGCAATTCTAAACCTTACAGTGACACCGGACACTGAGTATTTGGTGCAAGCGTATTACGCTAGGGCATATTCCTATGTAACTTATAATGTCATTGCTTTGAGTTACAATTCGAATCGTAATAGGGTCTTTTATTTTGCAGAAAAGATTACAAAGATTCATTTTCAATATGAAGCAAACTGATTATTGTCTACTCTTGTATGTGGAGAAACTATTGCTAATTTCTATAATTATTTATACCTATATATTGGTGTGCGACGTATATGAGAAAAAATTATGACTCTTAAAGGTAATTTATTTAACCACTCGTACAAAACGAGGAACTGGAACTTTCGTTTAATTTGTTATTGTACAGCCAAATTTGAACTATCTCCTGAATATTCATGTATATACAGGGCGTCTCAGCGAGACCGTTTGTTAGGAGTTTATGGGGTTCTGGCTAAAATATAAATTTCGAAGTTCAGAATTATATATAATGGATTGTGTTCTTTTCAATTAAAATATCGTTAGATTTCTAACGCTTCGGTTATAGCGGAAGTCGTCATCTACTTTGTTATTTTCAATTGAACACCCTGCATATTTTTACATACATATTTGGATTTACCTATATTTGAGCTTTATAAATACCTTTAATTTTTGCAATTTGTTTCAGGCGTTTTGTAGTTATTTGATTTTTCCTAAAAAGATTGCTGTAGCAGACGTTTATTCAAAAAGTCAGAGAACACTTGATTCATAATATGCTTAAATAACATGTTGGAGTATGTTTTGGCGCTAAAAATGGCTGTCTAGATTGTGTGGTTACTTTACTATGGCGCGTTAATTTTTCGAAATTTTTCGAGAATTTAGGAAATCTAGGCGGGCACTCATTCCTCTTCCAATCCATTTAACATCTGATCTTTTAACACTGATACCTTATTAGTAAATCAGGAATGAATTAAAAATCAATTTAGTCCAGAACATAATTATTTTTTCGTAAAATTACTTGGTCAGTTAAGGAAATTGACACTTAATAGGTATGTCAAACAATATTAAAACATATAGCCATATCAATCAATAAAAATATGTAGCATCCATTTGTAGGGAAATTTTCTGTTGAGATAGTTCCTTGCATTAAGGTCGAAACGACATTCTCTTATGTAGCTCTCACCACAATTTTAATCGGGCGGAAGAGGAATCTGAAAATCTTGTTTCCAGAATTACAAAAATATTATGTCATTGCGATGTTGCTTGAAAAAATTAGGACCGATTACATAGGCATCATATCTATAATTCCTCCAAACACATTGATACTTCATAAATCGTGATGATCAATGGTACGATGTAAGTGACGGTTTTCTGCAACTTAATAAGAAAAGCTGTTTCTATGTACCCACCAGTTGTTGAAAAGTTGATTGATGTGGATAATACATACCTCATTTTCTTCCCAATATTTTCAGGAAATCATAAATAAAAATAAAGTCGCTTTCATACATATTTTGGTGAATTTGTATGTGAAAACGATGAAATGCCACGTGCACTTGATTGACCAATCGAAGATTAACTAGCAGAGTTTATTGTCCTGGTTGTTTGTAACGGACTTTACTTTATTTTGTTTACTGTACGATACACGATACCTATTCCGTCTTACGACTGCAAACTTTCCCTGTGTAATATGTCTTGCCCCTGGTGATTTTACTTCACGTATTGTCTGTTCATATTGTTATTATGTAACGAAACGCCAGCTAGAGCATAGAGCTAGTAGAGCAGGCAAAATGAACAAACCTTATAAGACGAGCGCGTAGACGCGCTTTCAATACTGGAAGACTGAGGCCACCGATGGTAAAAGACTAGAACAATACAATATCCTCCACATTGCTGCAGCATTTAATAACAGAATCCCCTACCAAAAGTATCGCTTCCACTTTAGGCATTTGCTAGCGAAGAAGGAAAGTCATACATTCATCGTACGTTTACACAGCTAAATTAAGATAAACTAATTAATTAATCTTAAATTTCAATTTTATTTTTATTTTCATCATATTAAAGAGGTAGTTCTCAATATTTAATTGAATAAAAATGTTAATTTGAATTGTGGCGCCAAATCTACTAATAAAATGAAGGGTAGAATTTCGAAAAGATAAGTAAAAAACTTGTTTGATAGCGACATTCCTCAACATTGCACTGGCTTCATGAACAAAGTTTGGACCTATTTAGCAAATGGTCAAATGTATTTATGTAGTGAGATTGAATACAAGTTAACCTAACCTAATACATTTCAATACTTTCAGTTGAACTGGCTGAATGTTCATCATTCCTTCTCTCAGAATGTACCGAATTTTATAGTTATATATAAATATTTTGTGGCTATATTTCTAAATGTGTCTCGCTTAGCGGCAAAGACTTCTATGTATTTAATCAATCTTTTCGAATTTAACTTGCGCAAATCGCTTCGGGTACTTAGATCAAAATAAGTATAACGTTGGTTAATTTACATATAATTTATATTAAAGTAAACCTATTGCTTTATGTATTGTTAGTTCACTCAACTGTGTGATTTATTGGCGAAATTACTTGCGATTTAGATTTTCATGCCTCTATTCTCATAACACGAACTAAAAATATTTGTAATCGGAACTTGGACAGATGGCACTCACTATAAGTCTTGTTTTATTTCGTAAATAAATCAGTAATCATTAAATATAGAAGAGGGGAAGGCGAATGGAGAAAAAGAAGGCAGGGTGGGTAGGTATTTAAAAGGCATTGCGTGGCTATATTGCCGCATTTGGCTGTGTTTACGAGTTATCGAGCGACAAAAGCCATTTATCCATTGTATCCATTTAGAGTTGTGTCGTTGCAACGATATACATATGTATATACACTTTCTAATAAATAAACCTTTTTGATATGTTGTAATTATAGTCCTTGACTTTATAATTCGTATCTTCAATGTTTATAAATAGTTTTTATTCTGAGTGAAAACAAAATTAATATATGTATTTTTTTACCTTTATGTACTTATCTTTTAATTCCTGAATTATTTCCACTTAGAGGTCAATAAAACAATAAATAATTAAATACCAATTTATTCCATAACATATAATAATATGGTTTCGCTAAATAACTTCTTCAGTGGAAGAAATTGACATTTAATATATGTCAAATTACTAATAATATAAATATAAATTGCCATGCCTATCAACAAAATTATCTAAAAAACAAAGAATTCATTGATATATCGAATTTTCATTATATTCACAAGTAATAATGAAGGAATAATGATTTAATACAACATTAGAAATTGAAATGATTTGAATTATTCGTATATCAATCTATTTTTTGTCAAGCTCTAACAATTCTGTTCAAGGACTAGGGAAAAACATGGCAAAAAAACCTAGTCAAGAGCTTAAAATTAATAAAATTCATGCGTGAATTAAATTATTGTAAATAACGCTTAAATTATCAATATCCGTTCTAAAATTTACCGCGTTTTCATCTTTCTTAATGTATATCATTTCGTAAATTAATCTTTTTTTATAATTATTTTCCTTTTTTTAAAACTTTAGTGTTTTGAAAATCAAAATTATGTCGTCTATCTTTAGAGTGCTTAGATAAAGCAGTTTCAGCGGTGACGTTATGTGTAACAGTGATTGATTTATTTACGTTATAAATTCGTGTCTTTAAATATTGTTTGGTTTGTCCGATATAACATTTATTACAATCTTTGCAATCTAATTTATAAACGACATTACTTTGATTACCATGTTTAATGGGTGTTTTTAAATTTGTGAATAAATGTCTATTGTTGGTAGGTATGAAAGTTATGTGAATGTCTGATTTTTTTAATTCGTGTTTTATTGTGTCGCTTAAATTGTTTATACAGGGTGAGGCATTACTGCGTCAAAGCTCAATATATCCCTTATTATTGAAGATATCAAAAAACTTTATGTACAAGAATCATAGACAGTCTGAAGCTACACATTTTAAAATTAATTTCATATATACAGGGTGTTTCATTTCGCTAGGGTGAACCAAACATACACGTTCTTAAATGGAACACACTATATGTTATTTCAAATTTGGATTAAGCCCATCTTCCTCGTTCTTTCAATATAAGGTTTCATTGAGTTATACCGAGTATTTCAGAAGTTACGGTCAATTTTGTGTGAAAATCGTTGCGTATTTAATGTCCTGTGTATTCCATACGAAACAGCTTGAAATTATTTTTTTGCAGGAATAACTTTTTTATACTGTTACACTTTTATAGCGAAGTGGTGTTTTCCCAATATTACGAAAACTGTGTACAGGGCGATTCAAAACACAAATGCATTATTTTCTAAATTTTTTTTAATGGAACACCCTGTATTTTATATTAAGAGAGGGAAGAACACTTGATATACTTTCATTTTCATTAACTATTCCCTATACCTAAAATGGTTAGTTTCTGAGATATTTAATGATTCTTAAAGAAATGTGAACATTTAGGCAATAATTGGAATATAATATATTAGCCATGAGAAAGTGACATTAGAAAAGTCTGAATCATATTATTTATCAGTTAATCAACTAGTTTTATTTGTTAGTATTTAGTAGTAGAATTTTGTTCTTTTTGGAGATGAAGCTACATTTCATAACAAATGGAAATGTAAGTCGCCATAATTTTCATTATTATGCTACAAGTAATCCCTATTTTGTAGGAAATTATAGTCAAAATAGGTGGTCTTTGAATGTATGGGGTGGAATAATTGGAGACTACGTAATTGGGCCACATTTTTTCACAGTTTAGACTTCTTAGAAAACCATTTACCATTATTGCTGGAATATGTTCCCATCAATATTCATCAAAATATGTGGTATTTACATGACGGGGCTCCGGTACATCACACTAGACCGATTCATAATTATTTAAATACACATTTTCCTGCAAGGTGGATAGGAAGAGGAGGACTAACTAGATGGCCAGCCCGATCCCCAGAGCCAACTAAAATTGACTTTTTGATGTGGGGTTATGTAAAAGACTTTGTGTATAAAATACCGGCAACTACGCAAGATGATATGAAGAATAGAATAAGACAAGCGTTCCATAGCGTTAATATAGAAATGTTAAGAAATGTAAGTCGATCATTCGAAAGACGGCTGCAATGTTGTATTGATGTTTTTGGAGGACATTTTGAGCGTTTATTGTGAACCTTGTTGTATTTAAACTTTGGCTAAAATGGTAAAATATTAATATTAATTATAATATTAATTATATCGGTATAAGTTTTTTATTTTGTAGTTAAATTTAATCAGATTATTTTAATTAATGATTTAGCATTTTTCTAATGTCACTTTTTCATGGCTAATGTATTATATTCCAATTATTGCCAAAATGCTCATATTTTTTTAAAAATCATTAAATATCTCAGAAACTAACCATTTTAGATATAGGGAATGGTTAATGAAAATGAAAGTATATCAAGTATTCTTTCCTTTCTTAATATAAAATACAGGGTGTTCCATTAAAAAAAAATTAGAAAATAATGCATTTGTGTTTTGAATCGCCCTGTACACAGTTTTCGTAATATTGGGAAAACACCACTTCGCTATAAAAGTGTAACAGTATAAAAAAGTTATTGAAGTAAAAAAATAATTTCAAGCTGATTCGTGTGGAATGCACAGGACGTTAAATACGTAACGATTTTCACACAAAATTGACCATAACTTCTGAAATACTCGGTATAACTCAATGAAACCTTATATTGAAAGAACGACGAAGATGGGCTTAATCCAAATTTGAAATAATATATAGTATGTTCCATTTAAAAAAATGTATGTTTGGTTCACCCTAGCGATATGAAACACCCTGTGTATATGAAATTAATTTTAAAATGTGTAGCTTAAGGCTGTCTATGATTCTTGTACATAAAGCTTTTTGATATCTTCAATATTAAGGGATATATTGAGCTTTGACGCACTAATGCCTCACCCTGTATATGGTATAGTGTGGTATATGTTATTATTTGATTTTGTACCTGTTATATATTTTATTTATTCTTTTTGTGATTAATTTATTGTAAAACTCTTTAGGATAACTATTTTTTACTAGTATTGCTTTTACTTTGCTTAAATTTTCTTTTCTAAAATCAGGGTGAGCTAATTTAATAGCCTGATCTACTAAACTGTTAATTACGCTTTTTTTAAATTTACCGAAGTGTTTGAAAAATAGTTTAAATGCCTACTACTACTAGTGTCTTTAATGTACCAGTTTGTTTTTATTTGTGTGTTATCATGTAGTATCTTTACATTTAAAAAGTTTATAGAATTTTGATTTTCTCTTTCAAAAGTAAATTTTAACCTATCATGATGTGTGTTAAATGTGTGCAGAACATGTTCAATTTTATCATTTGGTATGCAGCATATATATATATATATATAAGCTCTTGACTACGTTTTTTTGCCATGTTTTTCCCTAGTCCTTGAACGGAATTGTTAGAGCTTGACAAAAAATAGATTGATATACGAATAATTCAAATCATTTCAATTTCTAATGTTGTATTAAATCATTATTCCTTCATTATTACTTGTGAATATAATTAAAATTCGATATATCAATGAATTCTTTGTTTTTTAGATAATTTTGTTGATAGGCATGGCAATTTATATTTATATTATTAGTAATTTGACACATATTAAATGTCAATTTCTTCCACTGAAGAAGTTATTTAACGAAAACATATTATTATATGTTATGGAATAAATTGGTATTTAATTATTTATTGTTTTATTGACCTCTAAGTGGAAATAAATCAGGAATTAAAAGATGAAAACAAAATATAAATAAGTGAAAATATGTAGTGTTTGTACTACGTAATAGATTCATACGTAGAACGGCAAAATTGATTGTAACCAAAAGTTCTACGCAAGAAACAATCAGCAGTTCACTAAGTAGAAATAAACAATACCAACTGATTTGTGTATGTTATTTAACAATTGTGTGTAACACAAAATTTGGTAATTTTTTGTTGAATAAGATGTGCTTACTGCATTAAAAATAGAATGTACACAACGTGCTGTTTTGATTACATCAGTTGTATCGATGAAAAGACGCCGTTTCTTTTTGAACGGATTGACTACGTGATTTAACATTCCCCAAATTTTATTTACATATTTTCTTGGTTAGTCTCGTTCTTTTAATAAAACAAGTAAATCTGCCAGTTGAAAAACAATAAAACAGAAAATATTTATTTCCTTTTACCATCAAATTTTTCATTATGTTATACAAAACCCATTTCTTCCATGTTATCGAAAAGAATAGACTTTTCCAAAATTTGAAATATAAATATTCAACGGAATTAAAAAATTCTGTGATAGCTTTAATTGAATATAATTAAATAGACAAACATTATTTTTACGGAATTTTTACTAATGTAGTACGTGCATCATACAACTAATGTTTGATAGAATACTAAAGATGGTACTACAGTGTATGTACAATGGTTGCGATTCCTGTTTAAATTAGATATCTGCTTTTATCTTTCAATTCCTATAGTATTTCCACTTGTACGTCAATGAAACATCAAATTAATTAAGTACCAATGTTTCATTGACCTAAAAGTGGAAATACTTTAAGAATTTAAAAAGAAGTACGTAAAGGTGTTAACATAGATAAGTACATTAATTATATCTGTTTTTACTAACGATTTTCCGTATATAACACACATAAAAATCTGGATTTAAAACTAATGGAGTTGGAATAAAGAACGTTACTATCACAAGCAAAAGTGATTGCATGTCCTTGCCTTGAGGTTGTTACTCCTATCTTTAAAGTTTTATATTGACTAGTAGTTCGCTTAATTTCTGTGGTAGTAATTATTATCCAACGAGGAATTAAAATTAGTTAGAAGTCACACATTCATCCTTAAAAGTTGTAATGTCCAGCAGAAAGACATAAAATCATTGGTGGTATTAGATATTACCCAGAATCCAATTTTTTCGTTGCAGCAATAAGTGTTTTTCTGAATATGACTTCAATTTCTGGAGTATCAGAACGAAAAACATTATAATTACTTAATATATTGTCACTGCAATACCAAACATAGACATATAAACAAATTAATAGTTGTTGTCGCCGCCAACCCATTGACGTAAGTTTTACCAGCTGCTCCACCAAAGCATTCGGAATAGTCATTTTTTGTCCCTTATTCAACATATTTTTTGCTGGAAGTATACTCTATCTCTTTTAGGAAAACATTTTTATATTTTCGGATTAAATTTGGTATTCACTTCCTCCAACGCAGATAAAATGTTTTATATCTGGGTATGGTTTTAAATTGAAATTAAATTTCTTCTTTAGATGACAGTCTAAAGAAGAAAGTCACTTTTATCTCAACACTGATTTTAGATGTAGTTTAATAGGAAAGAAGATAAAAATTATGGCCAATTTCACTTCAAATAGACACACATAGACATGTATCTATTTATGTATGTGATACAGAGAGCAGGGGCTGTTACGCATGTCATAGGAGGATATGTATTTGAAAGGGAGAAACACATTCCTCGGTCGCTTTTGCAAATTACATTACAGAAATACATTTTAAATATAATTTTTGATAACTGGACTCTTTCGCTATCATGCTACACGTATTCAATTTAGTGTGTCCACAATTACCGATTTGTATAAAATACTATTTATGGGACATTTTATAGTTCAATTTACAAAATAGCGTACAAATCTAATTCTGCTTAGAATTCGAGATTGCTCGGGTTCTTAAATTTAAATTATATACATAATATTTTCTCGAAATCTTGTTGTAAAAAATTAAGATAACGATTGCCAGTTAGTGATACATCAAAAATAAAAGGAGGAAGAACAGTTGATCCTATAACACTACACCAAACATTAAACCCAAATTTAATTTGTGGTCTCCTATGTTCAACGTGAAGTGGATTTGTTTGAGACCATATGTGCTCATTGTGCCTACTAAACATTCCACAATTTGTGAAACGAGATTCATCAGTCCATAATATTTTCATGGAAAAGTGTGGATCGTTTTAATACTGATCTTTAAACTATCTACAAAAAGCTATTCGTCTACATGAATGTGATAACATCACCTTCATGTAAAGTTTGTGATACTGATAATTTGTAGGGACGAAATTTATGCTTCTTCAACACTCTGACAATAGTGCGTTGAGAGGAGCCCATTTCTGTTGAAATTTGTCGGGTCGATATAGATGGATTCTGAGCGACACTTGCTAATATGTTTATTTCTCTATCTTCATGCAACCCTTTTTTTGATTTTGGTTTAACGAACGAACCATAATCTGCTAAATTATCTCATAATCTCTTAAAAGTAGGTAGCGACAGCTGACGTCGATCAAAATAATTTTCAAAATAAACTTCAGCAGCTCTAGTAGAATTTTTCTGGCACTGAATGCAACATTCAACCATATCACGCTTTTCTACGTTAGAAAATTCCATAGCCAATGCAAAAACTTATGACTAACGGCCGTTTGCACCGCTTATAGTAAAGTTACAATTAAGTTAATTAATAGTTGTCAATGTTTGACAATTAACTTGACTTAAAAGTAAAAATTAACAGCTCTCACTTTTGTGACTCAACGTAAAAGCAATGTTAGTATATTTATCTCAACTGCTCCAACGAACACTATTGTGACTTAGATTTTTCGTTTTTTGAATTAGAAAACACCAAACATTTTTTTAGTTTTTTTTTTTTTTTAAATCTGTGGTGGGTGCTTAGTTGCAGTGACTCCGTGAGCTGTATTACTTGTCTGGCTATCACTGCAACTCTTGCGGTGTAGTTTTAGTGTGTGTAAGTTGTGTTTTATCTTATAAAGTGAACGATCATAGAAATGTCTATATCCTCTTTATTTTTTAAAATAACCATATCAAACCTTATATAATTGTAATCAGAAAAAATAAGCCTTTTAATGATCAAAACCAACTATGGTTTCTATTAAAAAAAACACAAGTTTGTGTCATAACTCCATAATGGTGAACGAAAAAAAAATTAGCTAGACAGTTTTATTTTGCGTAAAATCATCTAAAGCTTTTGTCTGAACACTTTTTCTCTAAAATTACTATTAACGATGCTAGCGCTGAAAGTTATCGGAGAAACAAAAGCAGTTTTGAATCAAACTCGCAAAACTGCCCATATTTCCCCATTTAAGCGTTTTTCTATCTCCAGTAGTTTCTGGGATCCCAATCCTAAACATTCAAAAAAGCTCACCCTGTATATACAAGTAATATAATATAATAGTAATAATAATAGTAATAATAATAGTAATAATAATAGTACATGTAATATAATTACATTTAAAGTATCAATTTTTAAATTTCAACAGTTTTTAGGGTAATTGAAAAAGGATTTGTTAAAAGTAATTACTAGTTTGGTGAAAAAAGAAGAATGGCCTATTAAAAGTTAAAACAAAATTTCGCAGACAGATATGATTGAACATAAACTATCACGTAAAAATATTTTTGAATATATATCACTTCCGGTTAACCGGAACCGCGAAATCTTGTTTTAAAATCCCGTTCCGTTTGTATAATACATTTAATACGCCATTCTCACCAATCACCCTGTATATATCATCATTTTTAATTATTCTTTTTCATTTAAGCGTATTTACTACCATATTTCCGTTCCGAATGTCTATTAACTGAAGCAAACTAGTTTCTTGTTCTAGTACGGTTCAAGCATGTTGAAAATTTATTTATCATACCAAAAATGTTGCTTCAACGTCGTCACCAGGAAGGTACAGAGATTGTTGATTTGGTTTGTCGAACTGTTGGCTGATTTTAGTGTATACGTATTGACAATTGACTTACTTATAATTTAGATCAAGGATTCCCAAAGTGATCGAAATCGACCCCTTGCGGTCAATATCGGTTTCCCAGAGATCGCCATAAACGAAAACTGATTTTGGGGTCGACGAGCTCTAAAAGTCGACCCCTATTAATTAATACAAGTTCTTATTTGAAACTTTCAAGGTACTATTATGTACAAGTTGTGTTACGTGTACCAACTTGTTATAAGAATGACTAATATTTTAATAGGAAGTATCATTGTTGTAAGTACTTTAAAAAAACTCAACAAGTCGATAAGCTTGCACAAGTTCGTACAAAATGAAAAACATGGCAGGCCAGTAAACGTGGACAAGTTCGTGCAAGATAATGAGTTCGAGCGTATAAGTCTTTCAGGCACGTTTTGACTTGCTCTGTATTTGACGCATACATATACGCGATTTCACACAAACGCAATCATGATCATAGTTTACTATACAACAAGCTTAGGTTGAAAGTTCATTTGCGTTTTGAACTTCGTTGGAGCGTGGATGATAATACACTCATCTACTACCTAATTTATTTCAAGATATTACAAACTGATTACATAGTGTAACGGGGATGTGAGGTATCCGTTCATTTTGGAAAAGAGGTCTGTTGCCCAAAATAGTATGGAAATCCCTGATTTAGACTTTTAAAATTACAGTAATTTATGTATGCAATAAAGTATTAAATTAAAGCCGTATTAAATAGTGCATTTATGCGATATTAATATACCTAACAACAAAAACTATAGGTACTGTATATGTTCGTGATAAAAGTCTTCGGAAATGTCATGACAAGTAATTTCATTTAATTACGTCGGTTGCGTTTCTTGTAATCATTAATTATACTAGAAGAGTATATATACGTATCGTAATTGCTAGAAAAACCTTATTTTGTCCCCTTGCTAGGTACTCAATATGGTAAATTTAAATTGTATAGTGCCTTTAGAAAGAATTATTTGGGTGTTAGTGAAACAAGGTTTAGTAACAGAAAATCTTTCCAACAATATCCAAATACCAATACTCATACTTCATTTAATTTTCGGTTTGTCTAGTTTAACATTAGTGGTTATTTGTATTATAGAATCGTTTAAAGCAAGCAATACTATGGTACTGAATCAACTAATTTGTGTATTTATATCTGCAGTTACAGTTCTTGCCAAAGTTGCTGCTATTGTACAAAATAGAAAATGTTTTGCATCAGTTATCGTCGATATCAAATCCAAAGTTTTCAACACTCACAGTGTAAAACAGAATGCTCACATCCGATCTCTAGATAGAGTGACAAAGTTGGTTCTAAAATATTACCTGCTAGTTGGCGTAACATTTATGACGTTCACATGCCTTCTTCCATTTAAACTAGACGTTAAAATGGCAATTCCACCGCCGTATGATATGGGCAACTTTGCTATTTTTTACAAACTTATACATCTTGTAGTGATTTTCTATCTATTCCTAAATTCAGTTATATGCGACGTCTTGTATATCACTATATTGGGTTTGTGTATTGCGCAATTGGTTATATTACAGGAGAAGCTTTTAGGGATTTCTATAGAAACTAAGGAGATAGACACAAACGACTGTGGGAAATTTTATTCAGGAGTAGAAAAGGATTTAAAACAAGTTATTATTTTGCATAATATGCTTAACAAGTAAGTACGCTTTAACACTTATTTATATTTTTGGAATTTTGAAAATTTTGGATAAATTTTCACAAAATCTTGTGACATTTCCAATTTGATACATATATATTGACTGCATCTATAGTAGTATAAAGTTTATATCAAATCTTTGATATAAAACTTGCGAAATTTTATAAATCCAATGGTCTTGAATTGAACATTCAGATTCAGCCTCATTTAAAAAAATACTTGCTCACTTAAAGAAACACACAAGTCCTATTTCAGTTCTCCATGTTTAAAGTGGTTTCGTAAGTCCATTTCTCAACAGCAAGTGTGTCAATCTGGTACAAAAATATATATGGTGACTGGCGTGTTAGTAAAGATCATTTTCAATAGATATAGCCCAATTTGCCTTATTCAAAAGTCACCCGCTTTCGAGATATTACTTAGGTACTCTCCCTCAAACAAAATTTACTAAAATACCTAATGGAACTTTTTCTCAATTTTTCAGTTTGTCTGGCTAGAGGATATCTGAACACACATTATTTATCGGTGACAATTACGTTAAATACTTGGAAAAATTTAAAAATTAAAACTCGCTGTTGATGAAACTGTAGACACAAACGCTAAATAAAGTCACAAAAGTAGTGACTGTGTCTACAGTTTCATAAAAAGCGGATTTTTTAATGTTTTTTCTTTCAATTTTTCCAAGTATTTAACGTAATTGTCACCGATAAATAATGTGTATTGAGATGTCCTCTAGACAGACAAACTGAAAAATTGAGAAAAAGTTCCGTTATGTTCGTAAATTTTGTTTGAGTGAGAGTAAGTAGTGAACTTCGAAAAAAAAACAAAAAGAACACAATATCTCGAAATCCGTTGACTTTTGGATAAGGCAAATTGGGCTACATCTATTGCAAATGATCTTTACTAACACGCTATAAAGTATGACCGTTTATCCAATCACCGTGTAGATGTTATGTTTACATCTTTTACAATTTCGTTTTTGTGGTACTTTATAAGCTAGCGGCGCCAGTTTTGAGTAAATACATGATATTTAAAAAAATGGATGGACTAATGTATCTGAATACCTCTGGAAGTTAGTACTATCTTCAGTTAAGTATCTGTTTGCTCTCTGTGCAGTTAGTCCTTTTCACAATTTTATAAATAATTTGACGTTTTTTTCTGACAGTTTCAGTTAATATCTTCAGTTACTTCTCAGTTCAACTGTATTTAGACGCTAATTTAATAAAATTATTCAGGAGGATCTATTTGTTCTTGTGGGAATCTTGTGACTACAGACACTTAGTTTCTTTTTACTTTGACAATTCCGAAACTATACTACTTATTTATTAAATACAATTTATTCTATTATCTAACCACGATGTTTATATTGTCAATATTTTAATGTTCGCGACGTTCTTGTCTGGACTGTTATTTTTGCACTGGGTATGAAAGTGCAGACAGACGGTAACATTACAAATACTTAGAGTAAGTACCCTACAATGCCGCAGGAACTGAAGTATTACTTATGCAAAATAGTAGTATTAGCGCCGAAGCACACTTTACCATGTGGCGTGTTGTCATCGCCTAGAAGCGTGACGAACAATCCTGGTCAGCATTCATTTGGACTTAAAGGATTTCTTTACATAAACTTGACTTTGAAGAAAAAGAGAACTGTTTTCTTCAAAGGAGTCTTTAAGAATAGCCAGCAAGAAATTGAAGTTAATTTTGTGTATAGAAAGAAGTGAGACATTAACAAATACAATACTTAAAAAGTAAAACTTCCAATTCTACAGTTGCAGGTTCTATTATAGTCAGTCACAATTAAGTATTTAAAGTACTTAATTGTGTTACTGCTTATTAAAAAAGAACAAAAGATTTTGGCTCTCACTGTTAAATAAATGATTATTTCGTATTTGATAATACACCTACTAGCAGTGAAATCACTGTAAAAGTATTTAGTTCCGTTAAATTTTTCCCTGTGTATGCCAACCTTTTAAACATCGGTAGATTGCTCTTTCAATAGTATACATAAACCTTTTCATCCCGTATTAAAGATTAGTTACAGGGTTAGAAATTATTATTACTATTTGCTTCAATGGGTAATCTCTCTGACAGTACTTGCATTTAGCCATGACTCTACTGCAGTCCGTTTAATTATTGTAGCTTCACGAACAGTTGAGTTGGTACTCACAACTATAAGTATTTCTTTCAGGAGCTCCTCATCTATGCAAGTACTACCGTCTGAATGCCGACGGTTTGTTTGGTAAATCCACTTAACCCTGGCAAGGTACCTGAATGAGTATCAGTTCGTCTTGCCATTCTACTCTCTCTCTTACTTCTTCATTACTAGAATATTTTCGTGTATAAGGATAACATTGTATATTATGTTAAGTTCAATAGATGTTACTCCACTAAGTATTTTAATTAAATACTTAATTATAATAAATTTTTTGAGTTACAGATTAAATTGATAGAATTTTAATATACATACTTTTATTTAGCTATTTCACATTTTATATTGCTACTTTTTTAGGTACGTAAAAAAACTAAGTATTCTACTATCACTTCCTTTATTCATTCAGTACTGTTGTGGATGCTTCATTGTGTGTAATACTATTTTGCAGATGACATTTTCCGTAAGTATGTATATATATATATATATATAATATGTACTTCAAGACGTTTGCTTGCATCTACAGGCTTCGTGTAGTTTACGTTCACCATCTTCCAAGCAAATATACGTACAGTTTGCAGCACTGCATGTATAAGTTGCTGACATATGTATGTTATAACATTTTTGTACAAAAAAACCAGAGGACATGTAGCATTTTGTTTGTTAGCTCACAAATTAATTTTTTGCCTAAATATGGTTTACTATTGGTCAAGTATTGTAAGAAGGTAACTTTATTGTTATAGTGGGCTTTTATGTTTTATTTGCATTCATACAATATACATTTATAATTAAGTAAGAGTATAGCTGATACATTAAACATACATTTATACAGGAGAATATAAATACTACTGATATCATCAGCTTAATTGCATATTCAGCTGCAACGTTTTCTCAGCTTGTTTTATATCATTGGATCGGCAACGAAATTATGTTCAAGGTGAGGTATCTGACTTGTTTGGTTAATGACGATATTTGTTTGTTATGTATCTATTTTTATTTTATTTGGTTTCAGAGCAACAAAATTATAGAATCATGTTATTTATCAGAATGGTATCAATTAAGTTCGTACTCTCAAAAATTTATTTTGTTCCTAATGGAGAGGGCGAAGAGGCCATTGGTTATTGAGGTATATTCTTTGGTGCATATTTCTATAGATTCGCTAGTAGTAGTAAGTCAAGCCGTATATTTTAAAGTTATTTGATAGATATATATATACTGATTTCAGATAATCAAATGGTCATACAGCCTTTTTGCAGTCACAAAAGCAAGATACAATTAGAATCCAACGCAGTACTTCCCATAACTTGTAGAAACACAGTATTTTTCTACATAAAATTGCGAGAAGAGGAAGCATCGCTCTATAAGTACCACCGTGTGAGGTAACAAGCGAGTTGTGTATTGAGAAAAATGAAATTGTTGAATCAACAAATCGAAATATGTCAAATTATTTTATCTCGATTTATTTATCTAAAAATTCAATAAAAAACTAAGTGTTTCGTGAGAACAACTATAAATTTGTTATGCTATACTTATCGAGATATCCTGTATATTTCAAAATAACTCTAGCCCTTATTAATCAAAACATCTCCGCATGAACAAAAAATTAAAAAAATTACCGTTTAGACATAATAGTCCGTTGCGTCAGCAGTGATTCACCCATTTACAGAAAAATAAGGACGTACGGGTTGTTTTCCTTAAATAAATACTTGTTACAGAGAAAATATTTACGCCATCGTTAAGGACATGTAAAACAGTTAAAATCTTATCTTGCCTTGGTTATGAGGGCTTCCGGGTTTTGACGCGTCATAATAAAGTACATATATGTATACAATACAAAATAAGAAATGTGAAAATTAAAATACAAAAAATAGATACTGTTGTGTCTTAGATTTATAATATTTAGGCAGATACAGGTAATAGAAATAAATAGCCACAAGTCGCGATAACGAAATGAATATATTTTATTTAACATGCACAGCAACTGTGTACAACGGCATACCACAAAAACTAAAGAAAAACTACGTGCTTATACAGGTACATGCAAAACAATAATATGTACAGATACTTTCATACAATATATAATACCCTTCTTCTTAAAATATTACTAAAATTACTGCTTAACTCTAGGTCTTAAATTATATCTAGTGGACCTTTCAACGGAGTCGTTTGCTAAAGATGATGATGAACGCTGTACTGGTTCCATTTCTGTCAAATTTGACTGCGTTGCCGGTTCACTAGTTTCCATCTCATTATTACTACAACAAAATGCTGCCAATGGAAAAGACAAACGTTTTTCACTGTTGGAACTATGTAATTGATTAACATGACGTCGTACTAGTTTATCATGATTAGTCAACACATCGTATGTGACACTTCCTTCCTTATTTACTATCTTTCCCTTTGTCCATACAGAATTAGCAGGATTAGAAAAATCTTTAGCTAATATCTTATCACCTACTTCAAAATTTCTATTTTTTAATAACCCTCATTTTGTTTCAAAATTCTGTTACCAACTATTTGATCTGTTTGAGGACAATTCGTCATAAAACTACTTATTGTATATAAATTCTCATCAGAATCATCGTTATAAGTGCTAATATCGACATCATTTTGATTTACATAATGACTTTGAAAATTTAGTGATTTCTTTTACCTTGTTTCTTATACCTACATACGGAAGTAATATGTCCCTTCTTACTGCAAATAAAACAGGACGCCCCCTTCAGGAAACAATTCTGTCTTGCATGATTTGATTTTCCACAGCACTCTCAACTCTTCACTGATGGCTGGTGATTTTTCATTTTCTTACCAAGTTGGTATTTCTGGGAACTAACTGATGTGCTTGCGCGTTGTCGACTTGCTCTGGAACCAACACGATGGACCACGTTTCCTTCTGCTTCAAAATGGTGGACACTGGCTTCTGGACGATTTACACAATCCACCACTTCTTTCTCAGCTACTTCCATTCTAATTGCAATCTTCACAGCCTCCGTATAGGTCAATTGTTTCTCCGCAAATAATCTCTGCTTTATAACGTCACTTCTTAACCCATAAAGCAACTGATCTCGCAAATTTTCGTCCAAGTTTTGTTTTGAATTCACATGATTTTGCCAAGGATTTTAAAGCAGCGATGTACTTACTAATCGTTTCATTTTGCCGGCGTAATCGGAACTTGTGACGCTCTGCATAGATCGACGGACTCGATTCAAGATGATTCCGGACGATCTCCACTAGATCATTATACGTTTTATTTTCAGGTCGATTCGGATCGCATAAATCTACCATTAATTCGTAGGTTTCATCGCCTACCAATGTAATTAACGTGGGAACTTTAGCCTCGTCTTTTATACCGTTCGCGATGAAAAACGCGTGCGATAAATGTTTTCCAGTTTTTTTTGCCCGATTCTAAATTTATTAATTTTTTCCCATCGACATAATCACTTATTTAGAATAAAAAACCTCGTCGCCAATATGTTGTGTCTTAGATTTATAATATTTAGGTAGATACAGGTAATAGAAATAAACAGCCACAAGTCGCGATAACGAAATGAATATATTTTATTTAATATACACAGCAACTGCGTACAACGGCATACCACAAAAACTAAAGAAAAACTACGTGCTTATACAGGTACATGCAAAACAATAATATGTACAGATACTTTCATACGATATATAACAGACTCCACTTACTAACCACCACTTACTCAAACTCCACATTTCGCCACTAATGTAAGCGGCTTCTTCAGGAGCAAAACTGAGTGAAGGGTGCCAGAAGGTCACGGTACTCGACGAGTCAACCATGCTAGAGGCGAAAACCTTCTGACTAAGAAGGCTGGCGATGTCAACGTTAAATTGGTACGCTAAGATAGTTGCCATTGGCTTGAGACTAGATCTGTTTACACATAAAATTTTATGTAAATCGTTGAGATACACTTATCTGTATTTCCTTGTTAGTTTATCTTAGCAGCTTTGATTTATAAAGTACTCCCATGTTGGATCATAGCTCCTACGAATTGGAAGAATGCAAAATAAGCAATACTAACTTTGTTTATTTGAAAACATTGAAACTTTTAGAAATGCATTTTTTTGTTGATCCAGGTATTTATTTTATTTATTCAGAAACAGGAAAGTATATTGCATCGTCTTCCGTAAATGAACAATAAAAGTATGTATTCTAAAAATGTTAGGACAATATTTATTAGGCTGATCACAGTAGTACAAAAAATTGGTCAGGCCAAGTAACACATGCAGCCATTTAATAATCACTGTAAGTTACAAAACGTAATATTATATACATATTTCTTTTAATTAATTTCGTATATAATTCTCCAGTAACTAATATTTTATAATTTAGAAATTTAAATAAATCGTTTGAAGAAGTAAGTTCAATTACGTATGAATAGATGCGCTGTAAAATAGACAATATTTAATACAGATCTATTATCCACCAATAGATCTGTATTAAATAGGTAGATATAACAAATTGTAATATACTTGCTAGTGTCTTTCGATAAAGCGAAGGAATATACGATATTTTTGGAGGCAGTAGAGATGTCCAGAAAAGAGAAGGTAAATTCATAAGTGAGACAATTCCTGTCACGGCATAGTTATTTGTTGCAGGTTTCTGCCTCTAGCATATTTTATACGCCGAGTTACCGTGATCTGCCAATATTCTTCACCCACCAAAAGGTTGTCAGCTCTAGCATGGTTGACATGTCCAGTTGCGGTGACTTTTTGCTCCCGAAGAGGCCATTTATATTAGTGCCAAAACATTCAGTTAAAAAATTTTGTATTTTTTATTTTCGTTTATTTTGTATTTAGTTTATTTTTGTACATACATATACAGTATCCAGAAAAAGTATTCGTACAGGTAAAAAAATCGCTTGTTTTACAAATAGAAGATGAAAAACGATTTCTTTCGCCACAAATCGATTACTAACGACCAGAACGGTTGCAATGTGGAATATTTCTCTAATAAGTTAATTATGAACAAAGTTACAAGCATTGAAGTACACATGGAAAAATTCACCCCTCCTTTCTGGTGAAAGTTGAATTAAATTTGTGTCACTAAAAGAAAGAGTATGATTTATTCATCCAACATTCCAAATTTGGTTTGATTATCTGCAGCGGTTCCAAAGTTATGAATTTTTTACTTTACGAAATAGAGGCGAAAATCCCGTGCGACTCGCGTTACAGAGCGATTTTCGCCTCTATTTCATAAAGTAAAAAATTCATAACTTTGGAACCGCTGCAGATAATCAAACCAAATTTGGAATGTTGGATGAATAAATCATACTCTTTCTTTTAGTGACACAAATTTAATTCAACTTTCACCAGAAAGGAGGGGTGAATTTTTCCATATGTACTTCAATGCTTGTACCTTTGTTCATAATTAACTTATTAGAGAAATATTCCACATTGCAACCGTTCTGGTCGTTAGTAATCGATTTGTGGCGAAAGAAATCGTTTTTCATCTTCTATTTGTAAAACAAGCGATTTTTTTACCTGTACGAATACTTTTTCTGGATACTGTATATATTACACTACGATGACGTGGTCAAAACCTAAAAGTCCCCTCAATAGATATTTTGTATTAAATGAAAAAAAAAATTTTCAGTCTACTGTATTGCAGTGAACTGGCGCATTATTGTCTTTGAATTGTGCGCGCTAAATTAACATTTTCTGTAGGTTGATGTAACAGTTACGACGTATTGTTAATAATTAACAAAATGTTGTAGTTGTATGAACGCAATTTGTGTTAAGCTGCTATTCAACCAGTCAATTTAAGTAGTAATTTACCCTGCAGTTACTTGTCTATATACCAACCAATAACTGTTTTTTTTGCCTCTATAGTAACTTGGTTTATGTCGGAAGTCTATGCCAAACAAGATGTGGTTAATGTGACGGTCTTATGGAATTGTAACTGTAGCAGAAATAATCTATTGTCTTTTTGGATTCATTTTGTTCATGACTTATTAACGTATATTCTGCTGCTGAAATCATTTCTGATTCCTTTTGTAATTTAAATTATACTTCACGGCAAAGATTTAAGTTAATTATGTAATGTATTAGGTTATTAAATAGAGATTAGTTTATATCCTACATCTATTTGTATGTCTCAATATTTCAAGCAAATAGCATGTAGTTTTATGCTATTACACTACTACACTTAACATTAAGCCACAATTATAATGTATTGTACATTTTAAAATATATAATTAGTACTGAGATTGTTTTATTGGGTACACTAGTAATGGTTCAAAATGTGCTTTTACAATGGAAACTATACAAAGATACATATGTCATAAGTTAGTAAACTTTCGATTTATTTATTTTAATTATTTTCTTTATTTCCACAGGTAAGTGACAATATGTAGATACATTGTACTACCGTAAGATTGAATGTATACAATTAATTACAGATGTTTTGTTACTGAAGTTTGATGTATTAGAAATTAATATAGGGTGGGTGTAAGCTATAGAACCATGGAAATCATGCTAAAGAGAACAACTTAAAGTGTAAAAATATATACCGGGTGTCCCAACAAGGGTAACGAGGTACGGTATTAGGGAAACGGATGCAGGATAAGTTCCTGCAAAGAAAATGACGGAAGGCGCTTTGAACATTTATAAACACTTTTTGACTTTCCTTTCAATCAACTTTGTTGTGTTTTATCGTTCTCAAGTTATTAGTTTCATAGATTCTATAATTTATTATTATTTTATAAGCATTGCGGCTCGTTGGACTTTAAGTTAGTTTCCTTACAGTTCCCACACTTATTATTTTATAAATAATTGTTTTGGCTGTTGGCTTTCGAAGGTATTGTAAAAAAAGTAACAAAGATAAGTAACAAAATTTTATTTCGATTTAAAATATCGTTTGTCATCCCAAATAATAAATTAGCATTTTATTTGGTAAATTAGGAATAATAATTAGACATTAATAACAAACCTTAAAGTGGAAATGCTTCCCAAGATGTAATTTTTTTTTAGTATAAATTTCTTTATTCATATCATAGGTTAGGATAAAGATATTGAGATGCGGTTTTCACTGGCTTGTTAGGCTCTTGATTGACTATGTAATGACGTAAAAAAAGTGATATCATTGTATTTAATTTTTTTGCAGTAAGTTATTTTTTTTGCGATTATGTCAAGAAACGCCATCTAGCGGCAAGGTAAGCAAACATAATCACCTCACTCACAGTTCAATTGATAGTCTAGCAAACTCCCTTCTTAACGACTCCAAGTTTATTAAGATACGTTAAGGCTTTTTCGAGTTATCGACATTTATTTCCGAAAATATTCTAGCGCCCCCCACCACTTTCTTTTCAGAGGTAGAGCAAAAAGCATTCAACAAAAAAAAATTTAATTTGCCTCAGCTTTAAAATAGTATTCACTATGATTATCATTAATAGAAGAAAATTTTGCAGAAAACAGGGTTTAAAATTCAGGATGGCAATTACGCCTCCTGGAGGGCATTTCAGAAACTCGAAAATAATTTCCAGCATTTTCTCTTAGCCGATTTACTCAATAATTGTTTTGTTTCAAATTTCTAGGTACATCCGTTTCCCTAATACCGTACCTCGTTACCCTTGTTGGGACACCCGGTATAAATATTCAATTTCGCAGTAATTACAACGTTTTAAAAATAGTGGTCGACAATAAACGGGGATGGGGGTCATACTGCTGCTTTCTATTTTCTGCCTTGCCAATGTTCCAAATAATTCTTTTTTCTCATGGAACGCAAATGCTCATCTTCTATAGAGAATTTCAAGGTGACTTGAAAATTTTAGTTGTGAATAAAGGTAGTACGGCATTAGAAAGTGAATTCCTAGGTATGTTTTGAATGACATATGATATCGATTGTTTAACTTCTTCACGAGGAATAGGTCTACTAAGAAATATCCTGCCTTTAAGGTAACATCATAACCAGCTGTTAGCCAAATTTATGTCCAGTGATCCAGCAGGTCAATTGTTTGGAAAATGCCTACTGATTACTCTACCGACAAATGTGTTACTTAATAGTATTTTTACATTATTGTGTATCAGCGGTGGAGTTTCGTCTTACATATAAATAGTGTTTTCAATATCATGATTCTGTAATGCTGGTATTACGAAGTCTTGCAACATTCGAAAATATTGCTGTCCGTTTGCCGTTACTGTTTTCGTTTGTCCATTTTCCATTTCTTCACAGAAATATGGTCCTATTCTAAAATTTGACGGCAAGCCCTACCAGAGTAATCTTGATATTATGTAGTCCTTGTTGTACAACCGTATCCGGATGCGCGGATGAGATAGTAAAAAACACACTTATACTAGCGGACCATGACGACCAAGAATAAAAATGGTCCCTGTTGGCCGATTTAGGTAAGTACTGTTTTAAAAAATCGTCATTCTACAGTTTTTATGGCACAGTACGTGGGAAATATGTAAGGGAGAGAACAGTATGGAGACGTTTCAAAGGGGCTGGGTTAAAGTGTTTTAAATCAGCGATAAGCCCATAATTACTTGCACAGCATCGACTGGGTCGTTTACAGTTCACAAGAAAACACAAATTTGGATAGAACACCAATGGAATAATAGTTTACTCACAGATGAGTCTACCGTTGCCTCGCGATCTCTAGATGAATGAAAAAAAGATTTTCGTAGTATGGAGAAGATCGCGAAAACATTATTTTGAATGTACATTTTCTTAATGGATATCGTTTCACAAAAGCTCTGTAATAATATAGCTTGGAGTTTCTTACCAAGCTCGGATCTAAATCCAATAGAGCACGTTTAGAACATGCTTAAGAAATATATAAAAGGTCGTGCAGCTGCTTCACAAGATCGGAACGACCTTCATATTGCTCTTCAGGAAGCGTGCAGAAATATTCTTCAAGCCGACATTCATGTCTGTCAATCTGCTTGATGGTGCCCATTATAACTACTTTTTAAGTATGTTATTGCATTGAAAGGTGTTAGTATGTAAGCCGAATTATATCTGAATCGATCATTAATAAGAAATAAACTTTCACGACTAAAAATGAATAAAAAATGTAAACTAAAAAAAATATGTTTAAACAACTGCAACATAGATAAGTTTTTTGATGTCATAAAGGTGATCACGACTTCTTTCAGCACTGTTAAATAAACAGAAGTCTCTTATCTCGGAACATTGGCGATTGTATATATCAGTTTTCATGAAGATTGGATCCTCGAGGTGATATTTTGTTTGAAGCGACATATCGGAACTAAATTAAATTATAGCTCTATGTAAATACAGATAGTCTTAGAATGCTGATGAAATAACTTATGCCAAATATGGAAAAAATTGAAATATTCTTACCTTCCTAAACGTTGAATACCTTAATTTCATAATCAAATAGATCATATATGTTTTTAGATACCATACTTCTCTTACGATAGTTTCGTGATTCATTTATTTTCTTATATTATTATAATTTGTTTGAATCATAGGACACATTATTGAAATGTAAATTTGTTGATCGTTGAAAAAATAGTGATTTATGCTGTATAGTTTATTTTCTATATATAATGTTATACACATAATGTTATAACAATCACTTGTCACTTAAACCAGCCGCTTGTAAAACACGAAACAAGAAAACGGTCTGTGGAAGAATATGGATAAAGAGAGCGAAATATCTGTTTCAATATATCGTATACAGAAAACTTTAATTGGAATGCTAGCGAAAGAATAAATGCTACACACCGCATAGCATTCAATAAAGAAAAATATTGCAATATGCGACTTATGTACATACACTGATACACGAATGAAAACCAACCTTTTCACTTCTACTTGCTTGTGCTTTCCGGTAGATGTGACAACTGTGTTCATGGTAAAAACCAAACTTGCTTACGGTATTTCACACAAATACAACATTAATCTAAGTTCTAATAAACGCAAAATTCTCTTAAAGATTTAGCCAAAATGTGTTGAAAATATTTAAAACTATATTTTTTATGGACACACAAAGTATTGTGAATCACAAAACTTTTGTCGAAAAACTTTTGCGAAATTTGGGTATACGAGTATTTATCTGATATATGCCTTAAGAAACGAAGCAACAGTATCTATCATGTTATTAAATAATCAGTGTATTACAGAGATAAACAGCGGAATATCGCAATTTGCTTTCAATAGAATGCTACACAATCGGAAAAAAAACAGCACTCAGGAATCTAGTGTTAACAGTGAAAGTTCAGGTCGTAAGAGAAATCGACAAACGTGTAAAGGCAAAATGCATCAAATGACCGGAGAATTTTAATAGTAGAGCTGTCTTTTGCATTGGACCATGAACATTTTACGTCTATATATTAAAAAAATGCTATTATTATAGTCTATATATTATAGTCTATAATAATTATATTATAGGCTATATATTTATTATTACAATATCTTAAGCATAAAACAGAACAGAATAGCAACAGGACAACAGAATAACTTTTTTGCTCTGGAATAATAAATAACTACAAAATACATTGCTGAATTAATCGTTCGTACACAAGAGAGTCTTAAATTAACTAAATATTGAATTAATTAAAAAGAAACTTACTTAGATGTTCTTAGTTTTCTATACCGTCTCAAGTCACAGGAGTATTACAAGATGTCCGTCTGCTACCTTGGTTAAAACAGATTAAAGGTATATAACACCAAGTTGACATTAGTCACTCATAATAATATAAATAAATGATCTACTTTCGCTAAAATACTACGATTTATTTTAGTTTATTATCGAAGTCCTTAATATTTAATCATACTGAGTAAAGCTTCTTTTATATCTTTCAATAAATTGACAGATTTAACGTTAATTTTATATTAACGTCCTAGATGTTGAACTTAAAATTGATATGTTGGACATGTTCCTTAAAACAACAATGAAAATTTGACATATGGTAGTGCTCAACGGTATTAAAAAAACTGTATTCTATATAATAACCATCTATGTCCGAGTCTATATCACTCGTTCATAAACATATACTGTCGTTTGTGATGAGTGCAAAATCGGCAGATCATCAAAAATTGTGTGGGATTGTGAGATCACGGTCTTGTCTTTTCCTTTGTTGCCTTATAATATTGGCCTGACATAGAGCATACGTCGAATACAAACATCATAGACACACATCTAAGATTGACTTGCAACCAACATGAAACCTTTATTCGAATGGCAATATCACACTGACACCCGCCTTTAATATCATATGAATATCTGTTTCCGTTATAAATACAATATCGGTGACAGATATTCTACCTATCTTCCAGCGATATTCTCGCTGTCGGAATGATATAAACCCGACGCCGCATACTGATGTCTATTCAATATCATATATTTATATTTATCCGATCTTGATAGGGAGTCACCGATATCGCACCAAGCACGGGAGATCGGTGATACGTCGGGGTGATGTTTAGCCAATGTTCGGTGCTACTAGGGTAGTTTTGTTTAGTTAAACTAACATTATTACATAAACTAGTAAAAAACATACCTAACTCTGTTAGCGTTTTAACTCCAGTACAGTACCATGCAATACACTCGAAAGTTTCCTAATTTTTATAAGTCTTATGAGCACTTTCTTATAGTACAAATTCCGATTTACGATTATGTAAATACATATCCAGATACCTACTGCATTGGTAATTTCCAATGGACAGAAACATAATGTCAGTCTTATTCGTGGAATATCTTCTATTAACAACTTTTCAGTTTTTCGATTATTATTAAATGTTTTTAATCGCTTTTGATCATTCATGTAATTGGGAAAGCTTCAAGACATGTCCAGTGAGAGCAAGAATACAAGCTCTCCTAGAATTAGGGTTGTATTTTCACCGCCAAATCGCTGCGAAAGAACAGTTTTCCCATCAAACAGACGGTAGAGAGGCTAAATCTATTTCCGCGAACGTACAGCAGGAGAAAAAAGTATCCTGCCAGTGCATGTAAGGAAGCCGCCCTTCACTTAAAATGCGCGGGTACTTTATTGACTTAGTATACCTACATGGACTGTCTGTGGCACAGACATTATTTGTATGCACGCTAGACGATAAAGTTCCCGTAGGGTTTGAGTAAGAAGCCTCCTTCTTTCGCGCACTGTCCAGCTACTTTTTTCTCCTGCTCTACCAGCCACATTCACTGATCGGACTGGATCTCAAGGTATCCGCAAAATAAGTACACGTCCAGATAGATTAATAATCCGCAAAGCTTTTGAAAATAGATAAAGAGCTTAAGAAAAATCTTGAGCATAGCAATATTAAAATATTGCAACGCACTTTAAAATCACGTTTCTACGAAGCGAATCTTAAGAGTCGGTGTGCCGCAAGAAGAGCCAACATTTTCGGCTAAAAAGAAAAAAGGTCGACTGTAGTGGTCAAAAAAACATCGGCACTTCAAAATAGATGATCGGGTAAGTGATTGCTAAGATAATATTCACTTATTCATAACTAGGTATTCAAAATATTTATTTTTGAAAGGCTGTATTCAATGTCAGCGTTCGCTTCGCTAGAAGACCGCTTAAACGATTTTTAGAAACTGATGTGATCGGCACTGTAAATCACCCGCCTGTTGTAATGATATGGTAGTATATATAAGGAAAAGGCTTTGGACCACAGTAGGTAAACTGTGTGTCTACGGACGCAGTCACTCGACGTGGACACGCTGTATAAGCTGTAGTTTTGACAGCTATAATCTGTGTAAAACCAGAAAATTGTCATAATTATGACAGTTTGACAGGTTTTAGCTGTCAAAACTACAGCTTATACAGCGTGTCCACGTCGAGTGACTGCGTCCGTAGGCACACAGTTTACCTACTGACCACTATATTTGGTTTATGGAAGTATGAAGCAAATTCAGTATCAATAAGTTGTAAAGCAATATATATACATGCATACCTTGCGAACAAACAATGATTCGTACATATTTATGCACGACGGTGCGCTATGCCATACAAGGCTAAAACCATTCATAATCTTATGGAAATAGAAAATTAGGGTATTGTCATGACTACGTAATTTCCCGGATTTGAGTTCGATAGAAAATATCTGGACCTACTTGAAACGGCGTGTATCTACTCTACCAAATACCACCGTTAGTATTTTAAAAGCAAATATTAAAGAAACTAGAACTAGGTATTGGCTGCATAAGAAGTATCCTTAAAAGAATTGCTGTCGTCAAATATTAATGTTTGTTACTATTTTATGTGCCAATGCTATTTTTATAAGTAATGAATGAATGTACAACATACAAGTGAAAATGTATAATCTTATTCTCTTTTATGCAAGTTCTGCTAAGAAACCTAAATTTTACGCAGTGGTCCTAATTCAATTGCAGGGTACAGTGGTTTTTAGTTCTCCTTAGACTTTTATTTAACAAATCAATAGCAAAGTTTGGATTGCTGTAGGTAATTTAATTTATTTATTATTTCATCTACTTTGGAAAATTTTTAGGAAATTTTCTAAGATGTATTTTTCTCTTTTAAATTAAATAAAACCAAATACAAAATAAGGATTTGATATTATTAAGTATAAGATATTAATGAACTAAAATAATGTTTCTTATGCAGTTTTGATAATGCAAGTTTAAGATATTTTGCCGTCTGTGTTTCTTTTGATAAGGGATCATATGCAGTAAATGTTATATCGTAGAGAGAATATATATAGAGAATCCATGCAATGTTATTTTTTGGGCACGCCATTGTGGATCTGGAGGAAAGGACGGCTACATCCAAAACTAACAGCAGCACCGTCTCCTGGGCTTAAGCTTATGTATGGTAGATGTCGTGGTGTATTTTCAAATATTCTTTTAGTATTAACCATAATAAAATAGTACCTAATAACTAGTATTAACGCTCATATTTAATAATAAATTTTATTATTTAGATTTAGAAAGAAAATGAATACAAGCTGTCATATAAATTCCACCAAAATATGTATATAGCAAAGGTATGAACCTTGTTAAAAGACGTATATATAAAAACTTATGAATGAATGTGTAAAATCAAGACCGACTCTTTCTGACAAGGAAAAAAATACATAAAGAACTTACACATCCAATTTGTGTTTGCACAGATGGTCATAAAATAATATATTTTATAGAAACGCCAGACTTTATATTCAAGTTTATATCTTAAAATATGTATTTGCAATATAGATCCGAAAATGTAAAACAATTTTTTTTTATTCCTTTAATTAATTGTCCGATCATCAAAACAAATTGTATGCACTGAGTGGTGCTTCGAAAGATTTGATGAATACACCGATTGTGTGCATGATATAAAAACACACCGAAAACTTTAAATATAAAGAAATTGAAAATGAATAAATTCTTAAAAAATACCGTGTCAGCTTAATCTGGAAATGCCTTTTTTTTTTTAAATTGGATCATACTTTTTTCTGCATACACGTTAAAAATAATTTCAAACTAATACCTATTTACATCTATATTGCACATTTACAAAATAGAAGAATATTAGAAAATAGAATTGTTTTATTTAATGGGGTCATCCTAAATATTAACAATTACGTTTCATAAAACCTGTTATGACAGTAAAATATTTGATTGACGGATATTAAAACCTCTAATTTTTATAAAACAGGAGCAACTTACTGTCCGAATTTAATTTCTAAAATTCTCTAACAGTTGAATTGAAAAATTAATATTAACACGAGAGCAATGGATAATAAAAAAGCAACTAGATTGACGTCAAAAGCATCAATGTTTGATATGTCAATTCTAAATATTATTCCATAAACCGTGAATCTAAACACTCCCTGTGCGATTGGATAATTTCGTCTGGCTGCCACATCCGGAACTCCAGTTATAACTGTTATAAGTAATAAAGATATAAATATATGAAATTCTATAAAGTAACGAATATACATACAACTTTAAACACCATGAATTGCTTCCGTAAATTATTTAATAACTGAAAGTAATATTGCAAAAGAGTAAAGAATCAAACTTGCCCCCAAAAAACTAAAAATACAAACGCTATTGTATCGTGGGCTTCCGTGAAGTTCTGTTTAGAGTACTAAAATCGTATGCATATACAGGGTTAGTCAAAAGTATGGAGTAGGCGGTTTATTTCCGTAAATATGAACTTTATAACAAAATGTCTTTAACAAAAGTTTTTTACTAACTATTCTCCATGTCTTAGACTACTCGTGGTTTTTTTATGTCAACGTATTTCCATGGAAGTGCTGATTTTGTTTCTCTTTTTTTTTCTTGAAATGACTTGATATTTTTCATATGCTTTAATACTATATAATTTTTGGATCATCTTAATTTACGTTTAGATATGCTTTAATAATAAAATTTTAGAGAAAATACTCATAATACTTTATTTACTCAAATAATATTTAACTCAAATTGAATGTTCAATCTGAAGACCCTGTCCAGCTTGACAATAACCTAATCAATCACAAAAATAGCGCAATGAATTTTGCAGCCAGTTAGGTGGTATTTCTTCAATTTCATGAATGATTGTGGATACCAGGTCTTGTAAATTTTGTGGTTTCTCTTTGTAAATTTTATTTTTAAATGACCTCCGAGGAAAAATTTAAGGGACTCAAATGGGGCGACCTAGCAGGCCATTCAATAGATCCTCGACGTCCAATCCAACGACCTGGAAAGACGTTATTCAGAAACATGCGAACATCAACTCCAATGTGGTGGAGCGCTGTCTTGCCGAAACCAAACATTGTCGTTTGGCATTGCTTGTCGATCTTCATTCGGAAATAAATGTGCGATGTCAGGTACAATGTAGGTTTAGGTTATTTCCATCATTATTGCACAAAACTGCATTCTTCTGTTAGGGTCATCTTCGTTTAGCTCATGGAGAAAGTGTATCTTGTAAGGTTTGTATTTGTTCTTTTGTAATATTCGAACTAACGACGATTGACTATCATTATTCAAAGCAAGTTGGGTGGTTGACGTAATTGGATTATCGATAACACTAAGTAATACATCAAAAGCTTGATGCTGATTTGTGGCGGATTTTGGACGTCCAGACCTTGGAATATATCTTTCACATTTCCAGTTACTCTAAATTTTCTAACCAATTTAGACACTGTGGATTGTACAATAGAATTTCTCTTCGGATGAACGTTATTAAATAAATGACAAACGTCTTGATGTGAACGTTGTCGATCTCCATAACCAACCATAAGATTTCAATTCTTTCAGTTTCTCTGAGTTTGACCATGTTTACAAATTAAAATGAAACTATTTTGATTAAATTAACTTGTTAACTTATTGAAAGGTACTTCACAATGATATGGAAAACGACATTAAGAAAACAGAGACCACTATAATTTTTTGTAGAATTATCCTCACATGAATAAAAAGAAGTATTAAAAACTGGAGAATCTGATTTGAAATCACATTTTGCCGTTTATTGAAAACTATGATTTTATACAGAAATTTTGTTATTAAAGCATATGAAAAAAGTATCAAGTCATTTCAAGAAAAATAAGAGGAATAAAGTTCAGCAAAAACTTGGTTGCCATTAAAAAAAAAATTAATACCTTTCCATGGAAATACGTTGACATGAAAAACCAACGAGTAGTCTAAGATATTGACAATAATTAGTAAAAAAACCTTTTTTGCTAAAGACATTTTGTTGTAAAGTTCATATTTACAGAAATAAACCGCCTACTCCATACTTTTGACTAACCCCGTATAAATAATCAGCATAGATGTGTGGAAGAGTAAAGTAATTATGTCGCAAAATATTACTACAGTTTTAAGGCGTAATATATAGGTATACCTAGAGTAAAACCAAATCATTTATAAGATAGAAATACTCGTGTCTGAATTATGTTTAAAGTTTTTTTAAAACAGCAATACATTTTTTTATTGACAGTAGGTAATAAATCACTTTGATACCGTATGTAGTTATGAATGGAGTTATTTCATTCGCAGTTTTGTTGGGTTAGTTTTCCAATTACAGTTGGAAATAAATTCGGTTTGGTTTAGTTTCACTCTTAGTGTATAGGTGGTCATTACAGTCTTTTCTGCTTTCTACCACCAGATACCAGCACATTACTGGGTAATACACAAAGATTTACCCGAAATTTTATGTTGCCTGATTTGCCTATTCAATGGGCTCTCTATATATATTCTCTCTACGGTTATATGTTGCAAAAAAATCATTATTATTTCTAACTTTTAGGTAGTGCGGCAAGTAGAATTTTGTTAGAATGATGTACTACTTTAGATTTGGCGCCTTGGTGCACACCTTACTAGATTCTAATATGCCGTCACTGGATAAACAATACCTTTCATGCGAGTTGCCATTTTACATGAAGTAGTGATTTCTAAAGTTTTGTATACAGTTCATGTTATTATAAATTATTAATGCAACGACGATGTAATATACCAAAGGGGCATTGATTTTCAAAAAATGTATTTGTCTATTATTTAAATTTATTGTAATTAACTACTACATAATCATTTATTTGTTTTTAAGTCATACTATTTTCCTGACACTTCTACTCTTAATCACAAAGCATTCGAAAATCTGCGCTTCGCGGTAGAAGTATTAGCGTATTTGTTTCCAGATACATCATTATATAGATAATTATACATAATTTCCTATAATTTTATTTGTGTATTGCCCATCTTTCAGATAGACATGTATACCTATATAAAAGCAGTGAAGTTACTTTAGGTGATTTATTTTATTCTACACATGAGTAATACGTATGTATATACTATGATAAAATTGAATTGTTTATCACCTATAAATCGCGTAATTTGGGTGTTAATTATGGAAGGGTTTCTAGCATCGAAGCTAGATGCCAAATTAGAAACACCGCGACTTCTATTGCATTTTACTTTAAGTGTTTCCGTTCTAATAGTAATAATTATCAATATTATTCAGGCAATCAGAGCAAGAGACATAACTGCAATAAATCAAATGAGCTGTGTATTTATTACTGTAGTTACCCTTTTCGCAAAAATAACTACTATAATAAAAAATAAGAAGTGTTTTTCATCAATAATCGACGATTTGGAGTCAAAAACCTTTAATTCGCACAGTATGAAACAAAATGAATACATACAATTTGTTGATAGAGTGATGAAGTTAGTGTTACGATATTACATAATAGTAGGTTTGACCTTCTTGCTGTTTGCGTGCTTTCTTCCCTTCATATCGGATGTAAAATTAGCAATTCCTCCTCCATTTGAGATTGGAAGATGTGAATTTGTTTATAAAGTATTGCATTTTGCAATGATATCGTATATGTGTATGACATCGATTACTATCGATGTGTTATATATGTCCATAATGGGGTTATGTATTGCACAATTAAGTATATTGGAAGAAAGATTAGTTGATGTATTCAATGAGGCCGCAAGTAGATGCCAAGTGAATAACTATCAACGCATTAATTTAGAAGCTGAGGCCGTGTTAAAAGACTGTGTGGTTCTACATCAGATGTTAATCAAGTAAGTATGATCAAACTACTAATCATTATAAATTGATATGAGTACGTATTTTAAATATTTACTGCAGCTTGAAACTGCAAATTCTGGTGTTTTTCTAACACCTTGATTATTGAGTTCGTGACAATATACAACTAGCAATTGTGGAGATATAAACTTTCGCTAGTTTAATCAAATTTACCTTGGTTCTTCGATATTTATAAACAACTAAATAGACTATTTGTTTGATTAGTGTTGCATTCTATTGCCTAGACAGACATTTTTATGGACAATCCTTTGAAGATTTTGTATTCAATGGAACGCATGTTATGATATTTTGATGAATTTCGTTTCGATTGTTTTTCACACTGGTATGCGCATCAGTAGTAAATTGTTAACTTTTCAGTGTTGTTAGAGGTTTGGGACACCTCACTCCTAAATTACATTCAGCTTTCTTCAAAACAGTATATTTTTGTAGCAAACTACGGAATACAAATGAAGAATCCACGGGCGTTAAAGTAACGGAATTCTAATACAATTCTTATAATATTTTTAAAAATGGATGTTAGAAGTTTATAGTTAGAAGTTCGTTTAAATTGAAGAAGGTGGTCGTTCTAAATATGCACAAAAGAATATAAGTTCATGTTGATATAAGAAAACAGTTTTGTTAATCGTTTGCTTGGATATACGAACAGTTCCGACTTCTAAGCAGTACTAATTGTAAGTTAAATCGATGACGCGAGATTCTCTCTATGTATGACAATGCTAAAAGTTCTTGAAATTTCGATGTAAAATTTTCTAGTATTAGAAAATCTTGCATGAAAATTTAAAAACATTGCTGTTATCGTATATGGAGACTATTTCTTGTCATCCCTCTTAGGCTGCGCAGTTTATCAGCGTTTTGAACAAAAGTAAAAGAAAAGAATCCTTCAGGTTTCAATATACCAGTGCTGCAAAAGTTTATATAAAGCATTTCCAGTAAATTAATTTGATAAAGTATCTGCATAAAAGATGTACAAGGTATCTTAGAATTCAGTTAGTAATTTATATTTTCCTGCCAATGTGGTAACAGTTTATTAGACTACATGTTAGTGAAACGGGCAAGTAAGCAACAAGAAGTGGTGTAGTCGGTGCGGTTCAGTGTTAGCTAGTTGTGTTACAATACCGCGACATATGAGCAGCGATGTGCAATTACATTTTGCTCTAAACTGGGAAGAACTGCATCAGAAGCTTTTCAAATGTTAATAACTGCTCATGGAGATGTTGCTTTGTCTTCAGCTCAAGTGTTTAGATAGCATAACGCTTAGAAAGAGGGCCGCAAAGACATTGAAGATGTAGAGCGCTTCGGCCGGTGGCCCACACTGAACGCCGGTGAAAGCGCATTGAAAATGCGTTCCGTGATAGTGCAAAATAGACGGTCAACACCCAATATGATTGAACAAGAGGTAAACACGAGTAATGATACTGTTCTTCGAATTTTGGAATAACTAGGCATTAGGAAAGGTTCTGTAAATCTGATGTTTAAGAACTTCTCCGATGATTGCAGAGAAAAACATTCAAGTACTCTCACAGCCAACCTAGTTTCCAGATATGGCTCTATGCGATTATTTTGTTTCTCCAACGCTTAAGCGAAAGTGAAAACAATACCACTGCGGCAAAATAGACAACACGCAAAGAGTCACAACCAAGATTCGAAGCAGTCTGAAGGCACAAGATTTCCCAAATTGTTACTAGGAATGGTAAAATCGCTACAGATGCACACACGTGTTCTGTGTATTCTCAAGGAGCACATTCCTGAAAAACATACATTCTTGTACGACAGTAATATTTTCTGTTCATGTAAGAATATTTTATTGGATGATAGGAATTACATTTAGTGAGATATTAATTACTTTAGAGTTTATTGTGCTTTTGCTGTATCTTGTTGATCTTCTTTGCTATTAACTTTCTTTGTTCTCATGGTTTGCTTTATTTCTCACATCGTTTTCTTATAAGTTGATCATACTTATATGTGTTAATGTTACTAATACTAATACCGGAAGTGAACGAAACACGCATGGCCATTGTGAAAACTAACACAATTTTTTTTGCTGTCTGTAGTAGAGACATGAAATAATTTTTATTCGATAGAGTATTCAAAAACGATCAAATTATGTCTCTTGTAAAATTTTGCTATTTTTATTCGTTTTCGAAAAAAAAAAAAGGGCTTATGGTTGTGCGTTCGAAAAAACTACAGGCAGCAAAAACAATTGTGTTAGTTTTCATAATGGCCATGCGTGTTTCATTCACTTCCGGTATTAGTATTCTCTTGATATTTTCTCAAAAAATTCGTCCAATAATACTAACTGACCATGCCAAATCTTATTAAAATCGCATAAGCCGTTTTGAATTTATAATAAAAAAACGATTTAAAAATTTTAACTTCGAGGGCGCATAGCGCCCAAACTAAGCGACTTTGGACTAAGATAAGTTTACTTAAATCGGCTTATTTTGGTCTAAGGAATATGTGGTAGGCGTGTGTAAAGACCGTTTACAGACACCTTGTATAAGTACTAAATCATTACGTATAAGACCTTCATTTGCAAGATTTGTAAAATCTATCGAGTATATCGCTTTTGGTTTCAGACTTGTCAAGAAACTCAGCACCATTCTCTCTTTTCCGTTCTTTATTCAATATTGTTCTGGATGCTTTGTTATATGCAACACTATATTGCAGCTCACAATTTTAGTAAGTATACAGTTAGCTATAACTAGTGTACTAATTGATACAAATATCCGAATATGTAATCAATAAATTTCAAAAATTAAAGATTAACATAAAAATAAGACGATAAATATACAGGTTGTTCACAGTTTCTTGGACACTAGTCACGGGAAATGAGTGGCACTTCCGGCCTGCATATTATAAGGCTTTCGTGAGAGATAGTATTATACCAAATCTTTTTTATAAAAACATTTTTAATCGCATTTATAAGGATAAACATGTGTTGGACGCTCTCAGGAGAGAAACACGCCAGTTATTTAACAGAGCAAAAAAATAGGTAATTGGGATGTCTACAAGGCCAAACTAAATACCTATAATAAAACAATCACAGAAGCAAAGAAGAAGGCCTGGAAAGGGTTCTGTGACGACATTGAAGGTGTCTCTGACATGGTCAGACTTAACAGGATTCTCAAAAGACATTCTTCTAAAACAATGAGCTCCATTCAGATGCCGGACAGGAGGTTCGCATCGACTGCAGAGGAGACTCTTGAGCTTCTTCTCAGCGATGGAGCTCGGTCAACCGATCAAGCAGTCGCCACAAGGAGGGCGACAAAAGGTGATTGGAAACTATCACACGATATCTTTAAGCCTCATCGCGTACGATGGGCAGTACAATCGTTTGAACCATACAAATCTCCGGGACCAGATGGAGTGTTCCAACACTGCTACAAGAGGCAATTGGAGGCATTATGGGGTCCATATTGGAGATATTTAGGGCTAGCCACGCCTTGGAATATATCCCAAAGGCTTGGAGAGACACTAGGGTTGTGTTTATTCCGAATCCTGAGAAGGACACATATACCCATCCAAAATCATTTGGACCAATTAGCCTTACATCCTTTATGTTGAAAGCTATGGACAAAATTATACATCTTAACATTAAAGAGGGAGCACTTGCTAAATCCTCTCTACATCCTCTGCAGTGGGCATATCAGATTGGCAAATCGGGAGAGGTCGCCCTGCAGCTTTCTTAGACATAGAGGGTGCATTTGATAACACATCACCTTCGATCAACCGATTCTTAATAGACCGGAACATTAACTACACGACCAGCAAATGGGTGGTTTGCATGCTGAAAAGCGGAGTAGTCCATGCCCAAATGCTAGATAAACGCATCGCCCTGAGGACCACTAAAGGGTGCCCTCAAGGGGGCGTACTGTCACCTCTGTTGTGGAGTTTGATCGTGGATGACCTTATCATGTCATTAAATGACAGAGGGATATGGACGGAGGGTTTCGCTGATGACATTGTCATAGTAGCCAAAGGGAAATTCCCGGGCGTATGGCAGGCATCATGCGCTATGCATTGAGAATTCTGGAGGAATGGTGCCTTACACAAGGACTCTCAGTTAAACTACAGAAAACAAAGTTGTTTGCCTTCACCAATATGAGGAAACTCGATGACCTGGGCGGCATTAGACGGTTTGGGCAAGACTTACAATTAACCAAGGCAGTAAAGAATCTGAACTGGAGAAACCACTTAGTCAGCGTAACGAACAGCGCTACGCAACTATTCTGACGCTGCAGAAGAGTTGTTGGTAAAACCTGGTGGAGAAGGACAGAAGTGTCCTCGGCAGTGAGACTGCTAACTGCTATCCAGCGACAGGCGCTGCTGGGAATCACCGGAGCAACGAACAACACAGGAAGAGACCATTGTGGACCATTGGAGACCATTGTTGGCCTCCCTCCGCTAGAGATTTACGTAAAGGCGGAGGCTAGGCCGCCGTAAAGTTTGGTACCCCAATATTGGGATAGCAGGGCACATAGATACTACGGGATACTACTGGACGGGCCTTTGCTGCAAATGCCAGCAGACAGTACGGCACCTCAAATTATTTTCACTAAAAAGGTGAAAATTGCAATACCGAACAGAGACCAGCCACGGGGTCACTTCGTTGCCTCTGACAGCTGGTTTACGGACGGATTCAAATCCAACAAGGGTACAGGAGCCGGTATTTATGGACTGAGCCCAAGACAGAGGATATCTTTAAGCCTGGGAGAGTAGGCAACGGTCTTCCAGGCAGAAGTATTCGCTATTGCAGCAGAACTGATTGCAAAAGGAGGCTGCACGAAGAGAAAAATAAACATAATGACTGATAGTCAGGCCGCTATCAAGGCAGTTATGAATCCTCTTACCAGGTCAAAAGTGGTTAAAGACTGTAAACGGCACCTTAATATACTGGCACAAGGCAACAAGGTATCTTTGATTTGGGTGCCCGGACTTGCGGATATTAGAAGCAATATAATAGCCGATGAACTAGCCAAGGAGGGTTCTAGGAAACAATTCATAGGACCAGAGCCCGTATGTGGAATTACAAGAGATTCTACTAGAAGGGCAATTTGGTCTCGGTTAGAAACATCTCGGAAAGGATCTGCTGGAGCGTTCGAGTGTACTCAAGTTTCCAGTGAGCAAGTTACTGGACTTTATAGACGACAGTAAACTTCTCAACTGGAAATGAGGGTCTCCATAGAGATGCTACAAAGAGCACCCAGCTCAAGTGCTTGGACTACAGGTGTCCAACCGTAAATGATTAGAAAAAAGGATAAACATGATCCATGATGATCTTTGTAGGTATTATTTTGTAGGTACAATTTTTTGATGTTGATCCAATTTAATAACAATCTCCAAGTCTTTCAAAAATCCAAGGATTGTATGACGACGACATCATAAATCAATAATAATCGCATTTATTGAACTCAGTTCGGTTAAAAATTTCCGATACTTAAAAAATTATGAGATATTTCAATTGTATTACTAAAAATTGTATTTCACGGAAAGAAGAATGGAACAATAAAAAAATATCTTATGGTTACATGGTTTTTATACTAATTTACTTCAAAACATACATACATATATCAGTTTGTAGTAATAAATATCCGTTTTGGATATATTGATGTTTTTAAGATTTCGTAATTTAAAATATTACTGTTGGTTTTTTTTTGGAAATAATCTTAAGGAGCACAGCCTGTGGATAAATTTTGAAAACAATTAGAACAAAGTGCGTGCAAACTAATGTTTGCTGATAAATTTTCAAGATGATTGTACTTTATATCGGGACTGTCGCTTATTTTTACATTTCCTCTTTTCAAACGCTTATATATTCTTCTATGTACTAGCAATTTATGATCATTATATAACAATTCTCGAGTTTCATATTCAATTTCTATTGCTCGAAGTTATCTAATTATTACATTACTAACTTGCATTCTGTTATATATAGACAGAAAATATAATGTGAAGCCTTACTATTCTTTTACAGAAGAATTTAACGACAACTGATATTATAAGCTTGGTTTCATATTCATTTGCAACATTTTCTCAGTTGGTTTTGTACCACTGGCTCGGCAATGAAATTACGTTCAAGGTAAGGGTTTATACTTTTCCATGTAACAGTTTTGAACTATTAACCTAGATATGCTCAGAAATGTGTAATGTTAAAACAGCTAGCTCAGATGTATGTAAATCAAGGAAGATGACAAGAGCATTTTTATTCAAGTGGCAAGCTAGGCACGTATTTATTATCACATTTTGATACTTTGATACTAAATAAATATCCTTATTCGTGCATTCATTTTAAAGCTTAAAACACTAAACTGTGTTATATCCTTTTTAAAGAATAGTATAAGTTATTATTGCAGCATATTTGGGTTTAAACTGACATATAGTTTAGAAATTAATTTAAATAGTTCTCTTGCAGAGTGACAAGATTACTGAATCCTGTTATTTATCGGACTGGTACAACTTAAACAAATATTCCCATAGATTTCTGTTAATACTAATGGAAAGATCTAAGAAGCCATTAGCAATCAATGTATATGGACTAATTTATATCTCAATAGATTCTTTAGTAGTGGTGGGCAATATGAAACAGGCGTAAGTCATTTGTGTTTTATAAATATACATTTTAGATAATTAGGTGGTCTTATTCGCTTTTTGCTGTAATAAAAGCAAGATACAATTGAGGTGCTGCATAATAACTGCCTTGGGTATTAGCTATTCTTACTGGATCTAAATAGCTTGGTGAATAGGTAATACACTATGCAGTGTGTCGTTTGAAAATTATATGCCTTGACTCTATCATCACTAATAGCATAAGAAGATTCAAAGCAAATGCATAACTGAAGGAACGCCGGAAATAACTGTATAACTGTGTCTAAATAAATAAATACTTTTAAATGAACTACTATTGCTAATTTATTTTTCTACACATTTAAAACATATCCCATCTCCTGTTATTATCAAATAAGGCTTATTTTTCTACAACTAAAATAATGTTAAGTAAGATTTCCATTTCAAGAGAGTAAGATGTTTGTGTACTGAGTGAAAATGTCTATAATTTATAGCTTATCAGAAAAGATAATTACAAATCTGACACCGATCAACTAAGTACCATTTACTGCAATATTTTACCAAATAAAAACTAATAGCCTAATTTTAAATTTTCTTTGTAGAACAAACTTTTTGACTGATTTTTATATTTTCTTATTCTTTCATCTTATTGCCCCGGTGTGGGTACACGCCCTGGATGTTCAAAAAAACCTGGAATTATTAGTGAGATCGCAACGCAACATGCTCCTACGAATCTCATCTGCCTACAAAACAGCATCCGCTATTGCGCTTCAGGTAATAACTGGCACTTTGCCTATCGATCTTATGAGAGAGTATACTTGCACGACCGGAAAGATGCGCGTAGAGAGGCTCGAGATCTGTCCCTAAACCACTGGCCAAATCGATGGGTGGCTGAAGTTGAGAAGGCACAATGGACGAAAACACTGATCAGCGATATAAAAATGTGGATTAATTGCACACATCGCAGATTGGACTATTACCTTAGTCAGGCCTTAACGGGACACGGTACTTTTAGAGCATATGCCGCGAGATTTGGCAATGATATCACAGATGTATGTACCTATGTGCTTACTGCGGAGCAACGGATACTGCCGAACACACATTGTTTGAATGTCCGAGGTGGAATGAGACTCGTGGAGTACTTCATAATACTCTAGGTACTACGGTGGACAAATATAATATAATAGAACTTTCGTCATAAGTTCTATTATGTGTGGAAATATGGAATGCCATACATAAAGTGATTGTAATAATTATGCAGTCGAAGGAAAAGGAAGAGCGAGAACGACAGGCAGGAGTAGATATTAGCACACGCCTATATAGTAAATAAATATATAATAATTGTTGAGTAAGGTAATAAGAAAAAGTAAAGGACGATGAAGTGGGCATGCCGGTAGTATCTGATGTAATATCACTTGATGGTTCTGGATACTACAGAGGGCACTGAGGGGTTTTAGTGGGTGAGAGTCCCACACGCCATGTTGTGATTGATCAAAGCACATGGTGTGCATAAAGCATTTCCTCTGACAAAAAAAAAATACTAATAATAATAATAATAATAGTTTATTCGATACTGCTATTAGCATAGAACATATTAAATACTACTAGAACAAATAAATACTCTATTATTTTTATCCACTCTTAAATATCAAATAAAAATGCATTTCTTGTTAGAACTTGATACTGATACAAATTAAATCAAAAAAAGATATGAGCTAGTTATTCACTAAAATTTACAAAATAAATATTGCGTATCATATATTGAGTTAAAATAAGTAATATTGTAATTTTTTAAATACATACATATATTGTAGTGACATTTATTCCAATAGAACGTATAACAGATAAAATAATTATTAAATTTTGTAAATTATAAAAAATTAGTATTTAAGTTGAGAACCCTGTAAGACCAATTCTACCAAATTCTGACAGTTGACCTAAATGACATTTCAAAAATTTTACGATCTATAAAATGGACAAACCATCGTTAAGCATTTAAATACTCACGTTACATCTTCTTAATACATTCCAATTGCTTTTATTTTTATTTAACGGGTCGATGGCCGCAGTGGTTAGGCGGCTGACTATCGTTGTGGGAGGACGATAGGCGCCGGGGTTCAATTCTCTGGAGGGACGGTAACATTTTTTCAGAGAGTTTAATCCCGGATCGACTTGCCATTCGCTGTTGGAAGCAAAGTGATTAACAGCGCGGCATCATAAAAGGCGATATGATGCTGTCACAAAGCCAATTAAACACAACTTACACACACAAAACTACACCGCGAGAGTTGCAGTGATAGCCAGACAAGCGATACAGCTTACGGAGTCACTGCAACTAAGCACCCACCACATATTAAAAAAAAATTATTATTTATAACATCTAGCCCAAGATTCTCATTCAAACGACCAAAATTTTTTAGTCCAATTGCGCATCTTATCACCTAATAATAGTCGGCGATGGAAATCGAAAATTTCGTTTCCAAGAAAAAAATATAAACAGAAACGTTTCACCTGCTAAAGCAGCAAGACCTATGTTAAAATTCTCCTAAAATATAAGCCATATTTTAAAATTACAAGTTTACGAAAATATATCATCGAAATTACCCAATCCTATACCAAATTAACCAAACTCCTCTTTTTTTTTTATTGAATTTATCCGCTACTTTACGAATCTACTGCATGTATATATTCAAACATGTATAAAAATTTTAAAACTTGATCAATTCTGACACTGACAGTTGTAAACTATTTAAAACTTCATATTACTGCAACTAATGCACGATATGGGCTTCTGGTTTTAATTTGAATGAAAAACAGTAGCTTCCTACGTGAATCTAATTATACTAAAAGAATTTGTCTTGAAATTTAAGCTATCAAACATTTTACGGATAACATTAATACAAAAGAACAATCTTGAAATTTTACCAAAATATTTATAATAATTTAATTAATTTAATCAAATTTAAGGATTAATATCTTTAGTAGTCTTTTGTTTTTTGTCTTTTACTTTTAAATGTCTTTGTATGGCCAGTTATAAATCGTTTTCCACTTGATGTGTTTATAATTTTTTTTTGTTTATAATATTATATTCATTGCATTCAACATATTGTTTTTAAATGTCGAAATTTAAAATCTAACATCTCTGTTTTTGTCTACAAAATTGTTTATCAAATATTTTGCATATGTTTTCAAATTTCAAAATTTCAAAACTGACAAAATTGTTTCACAATATTTTTAAAGCCTTGTATTTAGAAAAACGATTAACCTTGTGTAAGTTATTGTTTCTTGGTTTAAAAAAAGTTAACATTAAATACATCCGAAATGTCACGTAGGAAACTACTGTTTTTCATTTAAATTAAAAGAAGAAATCCATATTCTGTATTAGTTGCAGGAATATCAAGTTTTTTATATATTCAAACAGATATGTATATGCATTTGATAAATATGCATAGTTAGTTGTCCGCTGGTAGTTATGATTTTTCCATATTGCCATTTTTCGCTAAGGGTTTGAAAAACGTTGAATTCTACCATGTATCCCTGCTCTACGAACCTGCAATATCTGGAAAGATGTAGTTTCTTGTAGTATATGTATGACTACGAATCCATCTAGCTTTTGGTAATTAAGTATTAATATTCGTATTACTGGATTATTCCCATGGATAAAACTCCCTTTGCTTAGCTGGACTATCCCGATGTAACCTAAACTATAAATAAATATCTGTTAACACTTTTTATCGAATATCTTCTTATCGAATATCCATAGGGAACGACGTATTTATTTGCCTGCATACAATACTTTATTTTAAAGTCATCAGACTAAACTGTAACAAATGTACAAGTAATTATAGAAATAAAATACAAATTAGTGTAAGAAATTATCTTTAAATTTCTAATTATTTTATGTATAGTACTTTGCATGTCGATATATTGTAATGGTGACAAATAGAAGCGTAGAATATATTTTTTCAGATAATTGTGCTTAATCGCCCTCGTTACAATGTACTTATCTGGTGATTGTATATAAACGTGGCGCTCCTTATGTACTTATTTCATTCTAACTAAAACACATGAAATACTATTATGTTAACGTTGAAGTGTGCAGCGCCATTAAAAAGAACAATTTGGTTTTTAATTAGAGAAGGTTTAATACGGCAGAATGTTTTCGATCAACTATCGACATTGACACTCATAGTGCATTTAATGTTAAGTCTGTCTACTATAATTTTAATGACTTCTAGTATGGTCAAAGCATTTATAATCAGGGATACTATAGTGCTAAATCAAATAATGTGTTCACTTGTTTCTGCACTAACTGTCATTGCAAAAATATTTACGCTAGTGATAAACAAATACAGCTTGGAATCTATTATCGACGACCTAAAATCCAACGCCTTTAACAGTCATAACAAGAAACAGAATGAACATATTAAACGTGTGGATAAAATAACAAATTTGATTTTGAAATACTACGTAGTAGTTGGAGTTATGTTTATATTATTTACTTGTGTTTTACCCCTTATATGGAATGTGAGAATGGTTGTTCCACCTGTATTTGATATGGGTAGATATAAATTGCTTTACAAAGTTGTGCATCTGGTATTGATTGTGTATATGGTATCAAATTCAGTTATTCTGGATGTTTCGTACTTGTTATTAATGGGATTGTGTATAGCACAGTTAGCCATTTTAGAAGAAAAACTCCTATTTGTGTTGGAAGAGGCAAAATATAGAAACAAGAGTAATGATAACGAAAGAGTTTATTACCACGTAGAAGTTGTTTTAAAGGAATGTGTTATTTTACACGATATGTTGAATAAGTGAGTATGTTCATTTCATATAAAAGCCTACAGTTGTGAAAATAGACTTAAATATAACATTAAGGCAGTATTTCGTTAAACGTTCTTTCTTAAACCAAAAATTTAATTTTTAAAAAGCTTTTATAGATATGTTATATCTTCTAAGTGTATATGAAAATAGAGAACATTATATTTTCATGATACAATTAAACAATGTGTTATGGATATCATCATATTACTAGTTGTGTTCAAAAATAAATAAACAATTTAATCTTGGGAGCAACAGAGAGAAAATTGTTTCAGTTGACTATAAATCCCGAATATTTTCTTATCTCTGACATGCATGTATATGATTACTTCCTGAATATTACCCAAATCCACTTACTGATAAAAAAAGATAATATTACTGTAGACGTTATGCAACGCATTCAATAAGAACTTACGTCTTGTCCTACTCAATTACCTGATTTATCTCTCTGAATTGGTGTTCAAAGTTTTACCTTTCTAAATGTTTTCTGCCTTATTTTTAACAACTCAAATTAAATTAATGCACGAATACCTTCACATTCATAAAGATGCTTGTTCACTTGTGAGTATCTCGTTTAGGAAGCATTTACGCTTTGTCAATACCAAATCTATCCAGAGTAGGTATGTCACGATAAGTTTTTGTTATAATAGGAATTAATAAACAACTTCTGTATTTCAAATGGATTTATCTATTTTTTAATGATTTTAATCTTTTTATCTAAAAATCATCATTAACATCGTATTACTATACAGACTCAGTGGCTAAGCGGCTGACTATCACCACACCTTAAAAGAAAGGACCATTGTATAGGGCGCGTAAATTTAGGGGCAGTATAATATTTACTTTTCTCTACCTAAATCTCCTAGCTTTCGAGTTATTTTACATAATATAATCAGTTTTATTTTGGAAAATCGCCTAGTCTCTAAAAATTAGCATAAATAAATAGAGCTCGCATTACTTGTGATTAGTAACATTTGTATTGCAATCACAATCTAGGTGACGATTCTTGCGATATGAAAAAAAATTACTGCACAGAAAAGGACAGTACTAGATAATTAGCATTTAGACAATAAATATCATTGCGAATTCAAACTCCAGCTGTTATAAATCTCGGTTGTTTAAAGTTTGTATTAATGAGTATCTGCAAATGCAGCGACTTGAATTTAATAACGAAGATTTCTTAAGTTTGATAATTACCTGACTACAGGTGCTAGATTAATGATATAATACTTTTCCGGCACCTCCACCAAATATGTCAAGAACAATTTCACGTTGCAATTTCTTGATTCATACTTTTTCTCTCATATAGTTGGATATATTTGTACTCTTGGAAATATACATATTGTCGTAGTCCTCCTGCTACATGTTTTATACTCGTATATCTCAGAAAGTCAGCAGCAACACATCAAGATACGCAACCACCTTTGTAGTTTTATTATTTCTGTTTTATCTGTGATGGGTGCTACATCCAGCGGGCTTCTAGTAGTAGCGCTTAAGAATTGTAGATTGATTGCAGATGACACAGAATAAGATAATTATCTCGGTACAGATCAGATTATGAATTAAATCGTGTCATCGCGTTAAATTAACAGATGTTATTATGCCATGGATAATCTAACTGATTTAGAATTAAGTTGCGGTTTTCGATTTAATTAGTGCTTTGACCTTTTAACATCTAATATTAACTAAAGTATTCACTATATAGCGTGCAATATTGGCATTAAATATTGCATATTAAATCATAAAAAATAACAGAACAAATTTTATAAATCTGTTTATTTGAGTAAGCGACAATATCCCTAAAGAAATATCTTAGATGATTGAACAACGCTATTGAAGTTGCATAGCGCAATACATTGTAACTAACTAAGCTAACTAATTTGATCAATCTGTAATCTTTCACATTAAAATATAAAATAAACATAACTCCGCAAATCTCTAGCATCAAAAATCGTTTCACATTTGTTACTATTTGGATAACTCAGGATCGACCACTTGAAAAGAAGATTTTGTGTATTGAAAGATGTTAATGTATATAACTTAGAAATGATACCAAAAGCGTGGGGGGCGTAATAATTGTAATTCACAAACTGATACTATGACGCGGCCAAAACCCAGAAGTCCTCATAACAGGACTTATATTGGCCAATTTACTCGCTGTAGAATCATTTTCATCGTACGAATATAAAGATACTAATAACAGAAGAGTTGATGAGTCAATTTTAGTCCATTGGTATTCTAGTTCCCTAGGTTCTTTTATAAAGGGCTTCACTTATTATAACTGGTATTTACTTTGATGATTAACAATTACACTACCCCGTCAAGTGTACTATACTATACGAATAACTATTATTTATTCTATTGTATTTATTTTTCAAAACCAAAATCTTCAAAAATTTCTATACAGCTTTTGTACAACAAAACCGTAATCCATAAATGTATTTACTACTTTGATACCGCTATGCAATCAGCTGTTTGCTATAGTTACCGAAATATTTACCGCTTCAAATTGGTCGTAAACGATTATAACGTCAATAACAAATATCCGTAGGTAGGAGTGGTTCTTGGTATGGTCGCTGTATAATAATTAATTTTGTGAAGAAATGTTTTTAGTTAGTTTTATTTATTTATTTATACATAACTCTTTTAGATTTGTTGGAAAGCTAAGTATTATTCTTTCACTGCCACTATTTATTCAGTATTCTGGTGGATGTTTAATGGTCTGCAACGCCATTGTCCAATTAACGATATTGGTAAGTGTTTATGCATTAAAAAACCAATTTGCTATGTTGTAAAACATGCATCACAGTTCCAACGAGTTTATTTCTAGTAGTTTATCTAAACGATTAGCATCTTTCAATTTAATTATAGAATCATTCAGCATATAGTAGAGAGAAAGTATTTTATCGCTTTTATAAATGATGCCATAATGTAATGAATAAACATTGTAGTATATATGTATAGTCATATAATATTTGACGTTTAGTTAAGGATAGCTTTTTTGATAGACGCGTTTAAGATATACTCATTCTTGTATGCAAAGCGTATATATTTGTAAACATGCAAGTAAAAATTTATATGCCGTACTATAGGTTCATACCTCATACATTTCACACACTCATAAGCAGATTAAGGAGTTAATACATTTTGTTGAACAAAAATTTAGGTTGAAATTCTTGTACATGACCTAAACTGTTTAATTATGTCTTTCTAATTTAATTAGGAGATTGCTTAAGAAGTAGCTATCTTGTCAATATGATTTTTCTTTACTTCAGTGTATGTCCGTCCTTCGATTGTATCTATATATTGATTTCAAAGACCCAGTCGATCTTTATTTCTTGTTACTGTTTTTTTGTCTTGTTTTTCTCTTATAAATTACTCTTAATATTTTGGCAGCTTCGTTGTAAGTTTTTATCTTATTAGTAGCTTAGTTGCGGAGATGATTTTATGATTTGTAGTGATGCGCAGGTATATAATAATAATAATAATAATAATTTATCTGGCATATAATTCGGAATACATTTAGCATCGTACAAATATGTCAACATTTCAATATCTTTGTCAAATATATACCACAGTACATAATTATTTATTCGTATGAGTTTATCTTTCTTATATCTGCTTATTTGTTGTATAAAGGAGTAACGCAAACTCTGCTCGCTTTCTTCAATAATATAACAAACTACGAATAAAATTTTTGACGAGTTAAGTTAAATTTAAACAGCAAAACTTCTACTACACTTATCTCAGACTAAAATGATTTTCGATAGTATCCTATTTTATTAAACTTCAAACAAAATGCTAAATATTTCAAATAATTGAAATAGGATTGTATGTATGCCACAACTAAACAAAGTATAACCGTGTATGTTCTTAGTGAACTGTAGGTTCTTTTGAAGTGAATATTTGTTTTTTTTTTCTAGAACATGACAACAGCTGATACGATTGGTTTGATTTCATACTCGTTTGCAACATTCTCTCAACTTGTATTATATCATTGGCTTGGCAATGAAATTATGTTCAAGGTAAGATTTCTATGATCATTATTGCAATAATGTCACTTCAACTTAATTCTGTTATAGAGTACTAAAATCATCGAGTCATGTTATTTGTCAGAATGGTACGAATTAAATGAGAACTCTCGGAAGTCTTTGATATTGTTGATGGAAAGGGCAAAGAGGCCTTTAGTTATAGAACTGTATTCACTAATATATATATCCCTCGATACCTTGGGTGTGGTAAGATGTGGTAATGAGCTTAAAGCAATACTCATTTAATAATAAATATATTTTAGATAATTAGGTGGGCATATTCTCTTGTTGCTTTAATAAGAGCACGCTACAACTAAATGTATTTCTTAAATATTTTGTATGACAGCTGTATACAATTTGTTGAAGTATTTCAATATATAACTTCTTTAGAAAGTATGTTTTCTTTTTGTTTTCCATGTTACTATTGAAACGTTGTTTTAGGTTATTGGTGAAAATGGCCTATTAAAGGTATTATACAAACGGAACGGAATTTTAAAACAAAATTTTGTGGTTGGATGTGGTTGAATATGAACTATCACGTGAAAATATTTTTAGTATCGCTTAGGGTTTGCCCAAAGTCGGCATCAACTTTGATATTTTAAATAGCGTGCTATAACTTCAATTAGAAATTCAGCTTCTACGATACATTTTACACATATTTCATGTATCATAAAAATAATGCTGTGTCTATAATATCGTGCTATATTTCTTGCACAGTGCGAAATTAATTAATATGTAAGAAATTACGCTACTCAGTTGCTCTGTATAAATTATAGTTGACTTTTTAACGCTGTAAGACAGAATGTTCTAAGCGTTATGGGTCGAGATGATGGTTCACAATGGAGTACAACTTACTTTCTACCTTATATGAGAGTGACATTCGTCTTATCTTTTAGCAATAGCTCATAGAGTCTCTTAGTTACATTTATATTTATATTTAATTCGTACTTCTATAATGTTCCAGATTATGCTCTAGAATATGCTGTATACTTAAAAGAATACAATTATTCCAGAAAAGAATGTGCAAATGAGTTAAATTAGAGCTTTTCTGTTTCTCAATTGAAGTGATTCAGGTATGGCAATTATGATTAAAGTTGGCGTAATTATTGGTTATCAGTAGAGATTAAATGAGAACGTCGGGAGTCATTCAATCAAACATTAGCTTTATAGTTGTCTAAGGAACTATATGCATAAATATGACCAAATACTATGTAAATATATATATATATATATGTTCAAAGAATAGTTTTTTAAGTGAAGTATAGATGTCGCCGATAGTAGAACGTTAAGGATGCATATGACCAGACGAATATCGGCTGTCGATTGTGGCTGTCAATTAATTTCAAATTGACGAGACATCTGACAGGTGTCATAGAAGCAATAATTTGTCTGGCCCGCTGCTTGTTTACGAACGTCCCTTGCTCCTCTCCTTTAAAACTCTCACCGTTCTGAATATACTGTGGCGCGTTCTCTGTTTCAGTAATAGAACTAACACATCTTTGACCATATTAATACTAGTATTATATTTGATATGACACATCATTTATGGACTACATATATTGCCTTGTCGAGATATAATTGGAAACTTATTTGATGTTGTAATAGATCAGGATATTGGTTACCTTATAACCACATTAATTTCTACCAAAACGAGGAAACATATTAGGTCCCTCTTGAGTCGCAGTAACAGTACTGCAATTTTATTGAAAACGTAATAGCTGCATTAAGATAACATACATAGCACATAGTAGTTATTATGTAGTTGGAATGTTACCATAAGATAATGTTTTTTCTACCTTATTTATAAATGCTACACTGTAAACAAACATTTTACACGTCAGGTCCACACACGTATGTATTAAATTTACAACTTTCTTTGAGTGTAAATGTAGCCAAATAAACTTTATATTGTAGTAGTATGACAGTAATTCAATACACACATGTTTAAGGTCTCTGTTTATTTCTTAATTTCATAATTCATACGAAAATTTCTGCGACATAATTCCACATGGTTGTGAGGTTTATATTTTATTCCCTCTTCCGTTTGTCAAGCTTTAAATTTAATTACTAATACTGTAATTATTTAATTGTTTCAGGATGTACAACTGTACTTAAAAGTAGTTTGTTACTCATATCACAGTAAGTACATATTAAGATTGTATTTTCAGTATACAGTTATTAACCTCAAAGTAATTTATTTGGGGTATCTAATGTAATGTATTGTTATTACGAATACTACTTTTAGTTTGTAGTAAAACTACGTAGTTTCAACTGTGACAAAGTAACCGTGTCGATAACATTAGTAACTGTAACCATGTATGCTACTTACGCGACCGACGCGACGCTTGGAAGGTTTAAATCTTTGAGTATGGTTTCTCTCAAATTTGAATGAAAAATGTAGTAGGTTAGGAGAATTGGATTTTACAATGACTGAATGAAGAGATTTTCATGAGAGTGTCGCATGTACAGGAAAAAAGAAGAAGAAGGAATTATTTAAGATATATTGTCTAATAAGAATTATAAATATTGTAATAATATTGTAAAACGAATAAAATTTAAAATTTGCTAAATAAATTATTCACACCTCCAAAAGCGAGATTCATGTCGAAATTCCTATGAGTGATCTCCAGGTAGCAAGAAAACGTTTTTAAAAGGTTAAATGAAGGTTACTTGCAAGGTTCAACGTTTATAGACGTAAAAAACGATGTCAAAGGTATTGCATTCTGTTATGAACATAATTTTCTTTTCCACTACTACATAATTGAATCAGTTTTTTACCTTCTAAAACCAGGCGTTTGTTGAATAAATATTTATTTTAAAACAGTATCTACATACTTACATATTTCATGTTTATACTGTTATTCCTCTTTGTTCTTATTATACATAGATGAGCACGTTTACTAAATTACATGATGACTATATCTAGGGGTAGCAGTTGTTTATCAATATACATAAATTAGTTGACATTATTTTAAATGGTGTCATTCCTGTCATTATTTCGAAGATCCTTTCTTTATGGTCATTTACGTACATAGCAATGCTCTAATAACTAAACTGAATTTGAAAAGGTGCGTACCTGAATGAATTTATTTCCTATATTTCTGTATTCCAGAACTGATACTACTAAAAGGATTTGCAAGGATTACACACTAGATTTACTAAATATATTCGTGTTGGTACATGCGCAGTAGACGTTGATAAATCAACCTGAATAAAGTTTTATATATATATATTTTTTTTAATGTGTGGTGGGTGCTTAGTTGCAGTGACTCCGTAAGCTGTATTACTTGTCTGGCTATCACTGCAACTCTTGCGGTGTAGTTTTAGTGTGTAAGTTGTGTTTAAATGGCTTTGTGACAGCATCATATCGCCTTTTATGATGCCGCGCTGTTAATCACTTTGCTCCCAACAGCGAATGGCAAGTCGATCCGGGATTAAACTCTCTGAAAAATGTCACCGTCCCTCCAGAGAATTGAACCCCAGCACCTATCGTTCTCTCACAACAATAGTCAGCCGCCTAACCACTGCGGCCATCGACCCGTTACATACATATTAAGTATATTTTTTTATACAATTAGGTACATTCTATATCATCTCGTAGTATCCACTTCATACGAAAAGGTACTGTTTTATATAACCTACCGAAATCAATAAAATCGAGAATGTAAGTGCTAAGTGTACTCGTTAAAGCTTAGTTTGGTTAATCGTGTGAAAAGACAGGAGCATAACTTTCCTTTATTAAGTTTCAGCTTGCAAAACTGGAAAGAAAATTCTGCATTTTAAATTTTCTTGAATCAAGTCTACAATAACATATGTTAATAATTTTGTTTTCGTGTAAGGTTCATAGTACATTAAAGTATAATGTTCCCAGAACGTTAAACTGCAACGTTTAAGGAACGTTACATTATAACGTTTTATTTTTGTGACATTAAGACGTTTCCAAAACGTTACACCAACGTTTTTAGTAACGTTTCAGAGAACCTGGGGACTCTAAACTGAACGACAGAATTGAATCAAATTAGTAAATACGTTAATAAAAAAAGTACACACAAGTAAACACAACTTTACACACACTAAAATACACCGCAAGAGTTGCAGTGATAGCTAGACAAGTAATACAGCTTACGGAGTCACTGCAACTAAGCACCCACCACACATTAAAAAAAAAAAACTACAAAGAAATCGATACAAGTAAATATAATATTTATTAAACAATAAAAAAGATATGTTAACGGCAAGAGTCAGTATCATTTTCTATTTTGCAATAAGGTCTTAAATCTGAAACATTGATGCGCTAAATTTATTCAATTAAATATATTTTTTAACTTTACACACAAGGAAAGAGAAGAATCGATTCAATACTAAAACAAATTAGTTTGCCTTACAGTTTAGTTCTGTTCTGTTCTGTAGTATTCATTCATTCTTCAGCCAGCCAAAGGTCGACGACGGATCTATTATTCTCGGCTCTTGGTACGCAATACAACGCTATCTAATGGTGTCCCTGTTTTAAGTACGCAACTAAAGCGTTGGTGGCAAGCCACATGGTTCGCATGTAAAGGACAAATTAACTTTAAAGTATTATACAGTACAAATCTTGTACCTATGGTCGGGGCTCGACATAATTACGAACAGAATTAGCTCGATAATTTACAAATTATAACACTTAGAATAGTGCTCTCGCAGATTTTTTTGGAGAAGATTTCATGCTCTACAAAAACGAGTTTTTTATATCATCTGTCATTAAGCCTATGTCTGTAAAGAAAGGAACCATTAGGGTTATTTTTGCGATATTTTGCCATTTTTGCAAATCCAGCTTTAACCGTATTTAAGAAAACTTGTAAGACTTTTTTGTAGAGCATGAAATTTTTAAAAAAATGTGGGAGAGCACTATTTTAGTTGTTATGGTTTTCAAGTTCTCGAACTAATTTTGTTCGTGACCAACCAAGCGCCGACCATAGGTGTATCATTAATATAGTTGTATAGCATAGTGATTACAAAGGAGACTGACAATGGAGTGCGCTCTCTTTGTGTTTGTATTTCAGTAGCTCAAGAAAAAGTTTTTTACTGATAAACTGTTTATAACTGCTTTTTCTATTTCTACATGTTAATTCAAAAGGTAGGTATATACTGACGTCCAATAATCTTAGTCAATGCATATGCATATGTATGTTTGTATTGTGTGAATTTTATATTTTTTTTTTAGAATACTTTGCTTTACATATTCATGAACTATTACTCATTTTGAAAATCTGTAGCATATATGTATATGTATACTAAATGCTAAAAAGTAGGGTGAACCCGGGATTGATATTTGTCATTTTATAAAATGTTATATAGTGTTTTTCTAGTGCTGTCTAATGATTCCATAAATGTACCGGAACAGTTGAAGACGAATCAAATAAGTCCACCGAAATTGACTCAACTTTCGCTTGCCAGTTGTTCATGTTGTCCACATGGTCAACAGGAACATCCTTACCATTTTGTTAGTTTGAATAGTTTTCTCTGCGAACATATCTGCTATACTAATAGAATTAGGTGAGTGACCTAGTTTAATTAAACTGATTCATCGATTGCATGCGTAAATTAGTCATCGCGTTGCTGTAGTTAACTTAGCCTCTAGTAACTATATCTTGCTCTTATTAATGCAAAAAGAGAGTAGGACCATCTAACGATCTAAAAATTATCAATATTTGACTAGTAATATGATAATTTAGTACCTAAATACCACGGCCAACGATTCCAAAGAGATGAATATCAATTTGTATACTTCTATAACGAGCGGTCTCTTTGCTCTTTCCATTAGCAACAAAAGAGACTTCTGCGATTTTGTGTTGATATTATACCACTGCGAGAGGTAGCATGCTTCAATAATCTTGCTGCTCTGAAATACAAGTAATGTAACAATACGTCATTGAGAAACTGCATTATGATACGTTTTAGATTTTGTAATGGAAATAAAGCTGTGTATACTAGTTGGTGCATCTAAATGTTTTAAAGGTATTAGATTTGATTCGAAAAGGATAGCAACATAGCGGACATGGTGTCATTTTTTAGCAAGAATAATATCACCGTCATGGCCACTATTGCTTGATACCAGGGAGATCTTGTGAAGATAGTATAAATACATGCCTGGTAAAATTTTTGAATGAATATAATCTGTGTACAGATATCTGCGTAATACTTACTTTGACATTAAATTAAACCGTTTGACTTAATTCATTATCGTCTCCTACTACGTGTAACTTGAATTGTATGGTGTGCGTGGAAATGCATTGAACATTGTTTACTCATACTTGATAAATAAGAAGTAAATAATGATTGTTAATGGGCTTGTAAATAATATGTGAATACTGGAGCAGGGAGTCTCCTAGTGGTCTATTTTTGGTCTACTGATGTTTTTGGTATTTGTGAACGATTTAACTCAGTCAGTTCAAACTTGTGGTTTATGCCAGCATGCAGATGATACATCTGTGATAATCAGTAGTTAATCATTTAACCCGGTATCAGTAAGGAGTACTGGAAACATAGCGGGAACCTAGCGTGAATATAAACAATTCTACAATTTTATGGTTTGTTGGTGTTTTTAAATGGATCAAAAACTAGCTTTTTATTAGATGTAATGAAAGACCACTACTATAATTTTCGACTTCAAAATGTTGGAAGTAACCTTCGATGAATCTTTAGGCCGGGTTTGTTTGAGAGAGTAAACTAACTACTGCAGTTTGGGCAATATGCCACATAAGAAGCCATACAAATTTGCTTACATTAAAACTTTCTACTTCGCGTATGCTCATTCTAATGTGACTATATAGTATTGTATCAAAATAGCTTACCATAAAGATAACTTCATTACCGAGCCAATGATAAATGGCTATTTGAGCAAAGGTAACACTGACGTAAACGACAATAGTTAAGATGTTGGCTGAATCTTTTTCACCCTAAGGACAAAAAAATCTGTAGAACATCATTACAAATATAATTAATTCATAGAAAGGACTTCCTTGTTACTAGCGTGAACATGAGCATCTCTGTATTTTAAATGTGTATATACTTATGCATTCTTAAGTAAATCCTAGGATATTAATGATATGATAATTTGTAATAACTATACACTGTGTGTAGTGTAAGCGAAACTCACAGAGGTGTCCGTGTATTAGAACAGTAAAGAAGACGATAGATGTGGATTTTTTTTGACAAATACGAGTGCATTATAGGGATATACGAAATACTAGCTCTGTTGTAATCCAGTAGAACATTGCGTCTACTTCTTTACCTTTCCAATACACGGATACCTCTGTGTGTTTCGCTTACACTACTGGTATCGCTATAGTGCAGACGCACGCGGTCACATGTCTGCGTATAAATGGTCGCAAAGACTATACGCAGCGCCATTCTTTGTTCGTTTCTGAATCAAAAGTCTAAGTGGTAAAGTGTTGTAGCATACTTTGTTTGTCTAGTTGAAAATATCATACATTTGGCAATATTGTAGTTGCATATTACCGCAGCAGTAGGTATAATACTTGTAAAAATTGACAAACGGGAATTACAAAAAATATGAATGACAAGTTGGATAATACAATCGGTACATGGGAAAAAGTAATAAGAACATCGTTTATTAAAACACAGTTAGTAGTTTCGATTTTTCGAACGTATCTCTTATTAATAAATTAGCGGCACTATTACCCACGCATATGTTCAAATTGATATCTGTCTGTTTGTAAACACAGTTGCAATCTACACGGTATTGTCTGCATTACTCGTTCAAGCCTTTCCGGTGTAATTTCTAATAATGTCGCATTAATTCCTCCTCTAACTTCGTCAGCGTTTTGTGGAGCTTTTTCCTTAATAAAACCCCAAAAGAAGTCTAAGGGAGATCTCGCAGAGCATAAGATAGGAGCTCCGTCAGCAGTCCAACTGTCATGGAAGCGTTCAGCTAACATACGATCAGAACGTGCAGAAGCTTCATCATGCGTGTAAAACTTGATACAGCGTATGTTCAATGGTATCTCGTCAGTAACTTGTTCTAATACATTTAAGTACCCGTTGGCATCAAGTCGATTTGGCAGACAGATGACCCAACTTAGTGAGGAGGATGAGGATTTTCATCAGCCCAATGGTGAAAATTATGGGTATTGAGTACACAATCTTTGGTAAACATATACTCGTCATTTCAAAGAACACCTCTTGAAAAGTTGCCATCTTCTTGAATCCTATAAGATACTATGACAAAAGTTTAAACCATGTATGTTATGCATTTAATCTTAGCACCTTAGTTATATGGTACGCATAAAGAAAGTTTTGACGCAGAAACAGATGAACGGTCTTATTACTACATACATCGAATGTTGACGCCAACTGTCGAGTGCTGACGGAAGGATCTTCATGTTCTGAGTCTAGTAATTTCTCTTCCTTCCATAAAGATGTATCTTTCGGGTATTGCCGTGGTTGTTGTAACAAATTTGACGTTTCATGGATCATACTGTCAGCTTCTTCAGAAGTTCTCTAAAGACTGATGTTGATGTCTTCTGCTCCTCGTTATATAGCCAGTCCCTGTTCCGCTCCAGTGATGCGTATCCGTACCAGTCCGCTGAACCGTATCCGTTATCGTTCTCTGATCCGTATCCGATGCTTCTCCTCGATTCGTGTTAGATGATCTCGGATGCGTCCTCGATGGTCTTTGCTGCTTCGGGTTCTCTAGCGCCAGCTTCCATACCTTACTCAATCTGTATCCGTCTTCTCGGTTGAAGTTGTTCGGATTCTTCATTATTTCCAGGGATTCTCTTACTATTCGTGGGTAGTAGTGATTGCTTTTAGCAAGTATCTTCACGTCGTTGTAGTCGATTACGTGACTGCTTCCGGTGTGGTAGTGTTCAGCTACTGCAGATTTTCCAGTATTTCCCTGTTCGACATCTCTGCGATGCTCTTTCACTCTGCACTGTATACTGCGCCCGTTTTGTCCAATATGCGATTTCCTGCACTGGCATTGAAGTTCGTAGATGCCTTTAGCTTGTATTCTCGGTATCGAGTCTTTGTTGGATGGAAGCAGTTCTTTAATCTCTCGGCTGTGCTGAACCTGACGTTGACGTTCTTCTTCTCTAGGGTTTTCTTCAGCCTGTCCGTGACCCCTGCAATATATGGCAGGTGTGCGTATCCTGCTGGCTTTAGTTCTGAGACATGCTTTTGTTTCTTTTTGACTCCGGCTAATCTCCGAATCTCCTGTGGTTGGTAGCCGTTCTTCTGGAGAGCATCTTTCACATGTTGAATTTCCTCGGTTTTGTTCGTAGCATCACTAATCACTTCCGCTCTATGTAGTAGTGTACTGACCAGGGATCTTTTCTGTTGTGGATGATGATGTGAGGTTGCGTGTAGATATCGGTCCGTATGCCTCTTTAGATATACTCCATGTTCCAATTTTCCACTGTCGTCGAGTTTTACCAATACATCGAGAAAAGGTAAGCAGCCATTCTCTTCTATCTCCATCGTAATGTTGATGTTGGCATGTTGTCTGTTGATATGTTCCCTGAATGCGTGTAGATTGTCCATACCGTGAGGCCATATCACGAATGTGTCGTACACGTAGCGGTACCAGCATTTCGGTTTCTTGTCACTAGAACTGAGGGCTTCTTGTTCAAAGGTTTCCATAAAAATATTAGCGATGACTGGTGAGAGTGGTGGTTTAGCGGACTGGTACGGGTACGCATCACTGGAGCAGAACAGGAACTGGCTATATAACGAGGAGCAGAAGACATCAACATCAGTCTTTAGAGAACTTCTGAAGAAGCTGACAGTATGATTAGTAAAACGTCAAGTTTGTTACAACAACCACGGCAATACCCGAAAGATACATCTTTATGGAACAGTGGCCGTGAAAGCCTACATTCGATTAATTTCTCTTTCAGTTGTAATGTACGCCGTTGTCTAGCTCCATCAGCGTTGAAATTTATTTTGTTAAACAAACCAGTTTCAAATAGATGTTGGTGCAGCCGTCGAAATACGTTTCCAGTAGTATCTATATCTCCAGTTTGGGACACGTATGTTATGTTAACATTTCCACGACGTTAAATTAGAATACAAAGTCATTGTTCTACACGGTTGTGAATTGTGTTTTGTAAGAGGATGTTAATGAAGAAATGTTGAAAACATACTCTAAAATCAAAAAGAAACTGTTTATGAAAAATAGGAATAAGAAGTCGTCTAAATTCAAAATTTTAGGTATCTGTACCGACACATAAGGAACACAATCCTTTGTGTTCCTTATGTTCCTTATTAAGGGTTTAAAAAACCATTCAGATTTTCGATTCAGAAATTAACGAAGTATGTCGCTAAATGTAGCTTTTGTGACAATCTATACACATATTTTATAAGAATAGTGAGATCCAAAAGAAATAAAACATGAAGTTTGGTAACAACCTTTTCCCGAGAACACATTCAGATAATGCTAAAACATCCAGTATGTCCTTGTATAAGAGAAATAAGTTTCTAAGCTTTCAGCTTTTTCCCGTTGAACTGAGACGTAATTTGTTTACGGATACACGCTTTTAAAAGTAGAAACAATTTGTAAATTACTAGACATACATAGCATCTTAAAATACACTTACCATAATTGATAGTTGCAGAACCGCGTTACAGATGATAAAACATCCGCATGTGTACTGAATAAACAATGGAAATGAAAGCAGAGTGTTAAGTTTCCTCACAAATCTGTAAATCAGACGCGAAATTTTATATAATGGATAGAGACTAACAATGCTGTATTATAGTGCTATGCAGCCATTAGTAGGAATATCTCGATATTCAGTCTGTTTTAACGAAAGCAGGCTTTCAAAATTACACAGTTTCGTTAAAATTTCAGTTTGCTGTTCCCACACTTTATGCATTAACTCTCATTAACTTGCGAGTTGGCCAGTAAATCACTTTTCAAAAAAATAAATGCCTATGTGTAATATCTCCTTTTAGACCATGTGGATATGGCATCTTGTAATATAGTATTTTGTAATGTAGGTAGTGTCCAATAAGCAACCATTATATATTATTTATTACGCCAACGTTGCACCAAGTATGAAATTAAAGCTATAATTAATATCTACCACGTATCTTTTCTTTTAGAAAGGAACGTTAACTAACATTAAAGGATTCTGTGTTAGTTGTAAACTTCCAGTATATGTTTCTAATAAGAAAAGTAACTGAAAACTAATGAGTGTTCAAGTACGTGACGTTAATTGACATCGATTACATAAGTACTTCCTAGAATTGTTATTTTAGAAAATTAGTAAATCCTGCACAACGCTTAATAAAAGTAACCAACAAAACTCATGGATTTGTTTAGCCAGCAATACAGGAGATCAACATATGGAGAGCATTTCATGGCGACTGTTTTCCACCTATATAAAATCTTAATCATCCAAGTATTGACGCGTCGCTTTGAAAATAATCCCCAAACATTAATATAATAAAATTTTATTAAACATTTCTTTGTAATAAAATAGGAAGGCTATTAAAATATGTAATCTATTTAAAGAATCTGCAGGAGACTAACTATTATTAAAAAGCACATAATGTTTATAATTACTTACTTATTTATTAAGTCGTGTAATTTGATACATTCTGACAAAATTTTATCTAGTACTTGTAGGTCTGCTTTATTAGAGTCTTCATAGATATTTGTCAAACGTGTTTCTAATATATTTAATTGAGCAATACATATTCCGAGCATGGATACGTATAAAACATCGAAGCACGCAGAATTTATTCCCAAATATGTTGTGCAAGAGAAATGCATAAATTCATAAAGAATACGTAAGTTTCCCATATCTATAGGACTTGGAATTAATAATCGGATGTTTGTCATCATAGGCAAGATACAGGAAAACGTCACAAATACTCCCATTGTAATCATGAAGTATCTTAACATTAAACGACTTACTTTATTCACTAACTGAATATGCTCGTTTAATTTGTCACTATGAGTATTAAAAATATCCGAGCTCAAATCTTCAAGTATCGACACAAAACAATTTGTATTCTTGAATACCGTTAATGATTTTGCATCAAGATTTACCACTGGAATGAGAACGCAAGTCATTTGATTTATAAACGTGGCATTACCAGTTCTAATTCCATTCAAAATGTTTGTAATCAATATTCCTAGTACCAATGCATTTGCTATGAAATGAAGTATCAATTTCGACGGATAAAATTTATGTTGATTTGCTGAAGGTAACAAACCTTCTTTCAGCAGTATGGATGTTGTAGTAGATACTGCCTCTATACAGCTAAGCTTTCCCATTGTACGTTTCTTTGTTTCCGTAACTTGTTGTGCGGTATCTTTTACATAAATGCGATTACGAAGCGCACTGAGCGGGTATATATGTAACTACTTATCTATCTATACCTCTGCTTAGCAGAGGGGGATAGCTTTATCGCTAGTGATTATCTTACATTACGTAGTTTTACGTATTACCGAAAAGCTGGATATACATAGTGTAATGGTATCCTAATAAATGTTATATAATAATTTAATTAGCAGAGATATTTGTGAGGTTTCACAAATAGTAACCTTCACAATAAGTAACTGGCCAATTAAAGTGCTCATTTGGAGTGCTACGTAATAAAACTTCGTTATTTTAAACGAAATATCCTGCATATTATGTAACTAGGATATTCCTCGTTTCATTCTATATCGCTTCACTATACCTGTCTAATATAATTACTAGAGTGGTTAACTGTCGTCTGCACACCAGGCCAATACTAGGCTTTCTATAGGCTCTTTATAGGCCCAAAAAATTAATGTCTCCCCTTTTCAATACGCGTATATCAATATTATCTTCCATTTGCCGGCGTAGGTAGTTCGGTGAGTTTCGGGCGTGTCCTACCGCCTAAGCCTTGAATATTAAATAGCAGTACAATTGTTGCAGGTATAAATATTTCTACGCGAAAAAGTTTTCAATGCAGTAGTATCAACTGCCGCTGAATGTGTGTACGATAATCAAAGCACGATATTCAGTATTTTAAAATATAAAGGCTTACCATATTCGTATCACTAATAGTAATTATATCTAATACTATGAATAAAATGAGTTGTAATGGATCTGTATAATAGTTTCCTATCATTTCAATATACAAATTGTATTTACTTAATTACTCTTAAATTTTATTTTCAATAAATTAATCTCCGGACAAATATGTAAATAGCTTTCTTGCGCTTTGTTCTAAGCACACAATCTATAACTATTAATGATGTTTATACCAATAAGTTTATAGTTTATAATGTAAAAGCAGAATTAAGTGATACCTACACAATATGCATATTTAAACTGTATTAGTATGAACTGTGAAATTATTTATTATCCACATATCATTTCTTATATACAGCTAAAATATATTGAAGGTTACAAGTCAAATCTTACTAAATGATTTAATTAATAGCATTATTTTACAAATTAAAAAAATACTGGAATATTAATGTTTAAAGAAATACTATACAGAGTTTCTCCATTAGTTAGTGGTAAGGTGATTACATGTTTATGAGAGAACACTAAATAAATGTAGTAATTCTCTTTATATAAAATTCATTAGGATTAATGAAGATGTAAACTATTTACAAAACAAACGCATTCACAAAGTACTCAAACTCTCTACTTGCTATTACAAATATAAGTTTGTTATCCGTAAATGGAAACAAATTACCGAACATTCACTTTAAATTAGGGTAAATTTAAATAAATATGAAGAAGCGTTCAATAAAAAGTTTTGCGATAAAGGCCTCTAATGTAATAAAAACTGATCGGAATTATGTAGAGATATAGTTGTATTCATTTATATACATGTTTCATTATTACACATAATTTGTAATACATAATGTTAATAAATGCATAGTACGTAATACAAGCATAAAACCGAATTAAACGTTACACACACATTAGTAGCATTATTCAAGAAAAAGGTAAAAGTACGAACACACTATAGCAATATGTGAATTTCTAGCCAATTGAAAAATGCAAATTGAAATTGACAATTCTAATATGGACACAATTGTTAAAGGATAACGAGGGAGAAGACCAATATAATGAATCAAAAGAAACGGGAGACAAATTGTACATATTATAATATACGAATATTACTATGATAACTCTACCTGAGCTCAATTACCTGCTACACCGAGAGCGCCCGACTCGAATAGCCTTGGCAGAGGAAGATAATGTTGATATACATATATTCGTCTAAAGGGGGAGACATTAATTTTTTGGGTCACTGTACATACATATATTGATTAAAGAGTTCAGTATAAAGAATCTGAGCTTGAATGGTAATAGCTGTGTGTGATACTTCTGACTAAGAGAAGAATTTTTGGTTTTTTAGTACCTATTGATTTTGACAGCAAACTTCTGATAATGCAAACGTTTCGGATCTCTTATTTGTATAAAATACAAATATATACAATTTAGGTCTTTCTCAAGGCTATCTGTTAATTAAAAAGCAACTATGTTCTAGGCTTTACCATAGTGTAACTAATTATATATTTTTTTTAACGATTAAGCACTTCTGTTTAGACACACTTATGTAGCTTATGTTATTACAAAATTAAAAATTGGGTCCTTTTCAAGAAGGAATGAAAGAAAAAACCACGACTCTAAATTGTGACTAACACAAAAATAATTAAATACAAACCATTAAGGTTTATTTTGGGACAAAAATTAAAAAGTATATCAAATTCATTAATTAAAGTTACATAGTTCGAGGTAATTTCTTTCAATTTAACTGATTTTGAAGTTGAAAAACACATTTTAACATCTAAAATCTTAAATCTAGAAATCTGCTTACTTATATGTATGTATATGTATGTATATACTGTACAAATCATACATCTATGGTCGGTGCTTAGCTTAGTCACGAACAAAATTAGCTCGAGAAGTAACTGACTACACATTGACGATGATTATTGGACGTCAATATATACGTACATTTTCAATGAACATGTAGAACTAGAAAAAACAGTTATAAACAGTTTATTATCTGTAAAAAACTTTTTCTTGAGCTACTGAAATACAACCATAAAGAGAGCGCACTCCATCGTCAGTCTCCTTTGTAATCATTATACTGTACAAATCATGCACTGTGCTTGGATTAGTCACGAAAAAAAATAGCTCGAGAACTTGAAAACCATAACAACTAGAAAATTTCATGCTCTATAAAACAAAATCCTACAGGTTTTCTTGATATCTTATACGGTTAAAGCTGGATTCGTAGAAAATGGCAAAATATCGCAAAAATAACTCTAATTGTCCCTTTCTTTGCAGGCGTAGGTTTAACGACAGAAGATATCAAAAAACTTTCAAGACTTTTTTTGTAGAGCATGAAATCTTCTCCAAAAAAATCTGGGAGAGTACTATTCTAATTGTTATGGTGTTTAAGTTATCGAGCTAATTCTGTTCGTGATTAAGCCGAGCCCCTACCATAGGCGTACTGTATAGATATTACATTAATGTTAACGCAAGTATATCTCGGGAAGGAGTAATGGAAATTTATTGATTCAATTATGAATATTATGTATAAGCACCCTACCTTATTTAAGTAGCAGAAATTGAATATGATTGCCAAAAAGTTTATAGCATTAGGTATGTTTCAGAGTTTTCTCGTTGAATTGTGTTCGTCCCCAGGAATAAATGTGCTTATACTTTGAAAAATACTATTCCACATCTACGGATGTAAGGTCCGCATAATTAAAATAATCTTTATAAGTACATAACGGATCAAACGCGCTACCACCAATATGTATTAATCTGTTACAACCTGAAGCTTTGTTTATAACTTCCTCGAATGTTTCCAGAACACACATGTTATTTATGCCACTTGTAGCACACAGCGTGAACATCGCTCACAATTTGCACTACCTCCACTAATAACATGGCAGTATTTTGAAATATTCCTCGATATACTCTGTTACGTTATCAAAACGATGGTCTTCTTGTACAATTCTCTACGGCCGACATAGTATTATTGACTATATTTACATCCAACGCGTAACAGTTAACAGAGAATCGTACTATCTTGCAGCAACACGCAACTGAGACTGAGTAATGCTAAACGTCCTGAATAGCACGTGGCGATACGTACTAAGTACGGGCTGGGTAACCAGACGAGCTTCGACCACTCCAATAATTATATTAGTAGGTAAACTAAGTCACCATCAGACCAGTCAATCGACGTGGACACGCTGTATAAGCCAGGCACTATATACGACCCCCCGATGACTCATCACTCGCCCGTGGACACGCTGTATAATGCACGCACTAGAGGTGTGTCCATTGTCCGCGAGATGGCGCTGCTGACCTCCTTTAGATAATAGATGGCGCTGCTGGCCTCCTTTAGATAACAGATGGTGCTGGTGGCCTCCTTTAGTTGGCGCTAGAGGCCCCTTTCGGCCCCCGAGGAGAAGGCCCCCTTACGGCCCCGAGGAGAGCGCCCCCTGGGGAGAAGGCCCCCTTTCAGCCCCGAGGAGAGCGCCCCCTGGGGAGAAGGCCCCCTTTCGGCCCCCGAGGAGCGCGCCCCCTGGGGAGAAGGCCCCCTTTCGGCCCCCGAGGAGAGCGCCCCCTGGGGAGAAGGCCCCCGAAGGGAAGGCCCCCTTACGCCCCCGAGGAGAAGGCCCCCCCTGATGACGTAATCGACAGAGCAGGTGTCCGGGGAATCGCAGGAAATCTCACAGACATCCGCTAGAATGAAATCGCCAAATCAGCATTCTTAAGCACCTGTGTAAACATCAGGGAATAATGCATTCGCAAGATCAGCATTCTTAGAAATCTCACAGACATCCGCTGGGATGAAATCGCTAAATAAGCATTCTTAAGCACCTGTGTAAACATTCGGGCAGCATTCTTAGAATTTAAGCACCTGTGTAAACATCAGGGAATAATGCATTCGCAAGATCAGCATTCTTAGAAATCTCACAGACATCCGCTGGGATGAAATCGCTAAATAAGCATTCTTAAGCACCTGTGTAAACATTCGGGCGGCATTCTTAGAATTTAAGCACCTGTGTAAATAGTCAAACTTTATGAATCAGCATTTTCATCAATATAAAAGCGGGGCGATCGTATGAACGCTTATCAGTTTACAGTTTGTTATTTTGTGAGTATCATCTTATATCAGGTAAGTGTTATTTATTACAATTTATTTATTTTAATTAATTTTAATTTTATTTGGTAGTATAAGTAACAGAAACAACCAAATGTGTGGATCACTACAATGCACCGTCCCCATAGAAGGCTATCATTTGTTATGTGACAGAAAACATCAAAATATTGTATTCCTGTGCCAAAAATGCTTGGAACTACCAACCAAATATGATGAGTTCAGCGACTTTCTAATGGAGAGCATTTCTTTAAGAAGACATCATTCCAGGCCAAATTGTGTAGAGTTTATGGTGCCATATTGTGCAAACTGTAATAGGTGCATATATAAATCTATACCAATAAGTGAATGTAGGATGTGCAATAAGAAAAGAAAAAATAAAGTTGTATAATAAAACATGTTAAATTTATTTAATTTATTTAATTTGTGCACACATGTACACATTTATATATATAAATGGCAGATGAAGAACAAGTTAGAATTGGAATAAATGTAAGCACTCTTAATAGGTACCTCATTCAACAACAGTTAACAGACACGAATGGACGTACCGGAGCTAATTGAAAAGCACATAATCCGTTTGAAAGACCTTAGGAGGGCTATAGATATATATGAAGTAACCAAAAAATTGCAAAGTATAAGAATCAACGATGGAAAAAGAGATCCAAGAAATACTTGAAACAGGTTCACTTTGCAGTACACAACAATCAACAATTTCTATGATACCTATATGTATTATTGAAAAGTACGTTACACCACTATCTCTATATGAAAATTGGCACAAGATTCCCCAACAGATGAGGAATAGGCTACGACAATTGCTACCCTGCTTTCAACATTATAACTCCCAGTATGACTCTTTTGACGGAGTTCCGCCCTGTATAGTTAAATGTCCAGTTTGTAATATTCGTTAATGAATGCATATTCTAATTATAACATCTTAATCAAAATAAAGATTGCGCAATATAAGAGAGCGTTGTTTATGAACCTTATCTGAATTGCAAAATAAATAACTAAGAAGTATTTGATTATAAGTGCAACACGGAGATCGACATGTAATGCTGATAACTACCGTAAACAGACGTCTTTCCTGTCGAATACGCAAGGCTTTTATAATTAGGTTAAAGAATAATTGTTCCATATTTGCAGAAGCAAATTGTATTTTAATACACAAATAAAACAAAAAATATAATACGTTGTTTTTATTTATATAATAAGTAGTACAATAAGATATTAATTTACAAAACGTCCTTTTTTGATATCCAGCTATTTTGCGTAGTTGGTAAACCAAGCCATTTTACATATATTTTGTTTCCCTTGCGTTTCAAAACTTTTTCTACTAGGTAAATGTCGGAATGTTTTGTTCTCTGTAATTCTTCCTGATAAAAGCTTCCTAGAATTGGTTTGCCCTCCATATCTTCAAGCGTATACGTTGCGGGATTTGTAATATTTGCTTTAGTAATTTTAAATAATTCAGTAGTCCAATTGGGCAAATAACCTTTTTCAAAAATAGACTTGTATTTACTTATACGTACAATTTCACCTACTTTAAATTTACGGGAACCTTGAACTTTAATGTTATTATAAACACTAGATAACAGACGGTGTTCGTTCATCCGCGTGACATTGACCGGTGCAGTGTGTATTGTCCTATGTTTTGTATTATTATACTTATCAATTAATGCAGATAGCATATCGCTCCATTTATAGTTTCCTTGCAAGCTAAACTGTTTATATAATTTCTCCTTTAATGTCCGTATAACTCTTTCGACTATTGAAGCCTTTTTTGTACTGTACGTAGAATAATGATTTATGTTATATTTTTTCATGAGAGCTTTAAAATGTGCATTGTAAAATTCCGTTCCCAAATCTGTTTGTAAATTAGTAGGTTTTCGAGAACCCAGCAGAATTTTTTGCATTGCTTCTGTAACCTCAGAAGAGGATTTATTTTTAACGGGCAACGCCCACACAAATTTGGAAAAGCAGTCTATAACAACCAAAATATACTTGTAACCGCGATTTTCTCGGTTAAAGTTTGAGAATTCTGCCAAATCTACCTGCCATAAATCGTCCAGTCCTTTAATAATAACGCGTCGTCTAGGAAAATTTCGTCTAGCCGGTTTATGTAACTCATTGACAACGTCCTGTTTACTCATACTAATCCCAACTCCAAGATTAGCACAAGAACTGTTATGAAAAGAATAAGCAGACTGAGAATCAAATTTACACCGCAAATAATTGCAATAGATTTGTCTTTTGGACACATCATTCCTGTTTCGACTCTAAATACATACTAGTGTGGAGGTATGCTACGATGTATTAATGTAGGATATTTAAGATGCTGTTGCAGTTAAGTTTTAACTTCGCTCTGCAGACTGTTAACGTTTACTTCTAAATTTATTAAACGAGTTTCCAAATGGGTTTTCACTTGTTTTAATTCTTCTGTGTTAGCTTGAAGCATTACGTTGACTTCTTTTCGTACAGACGCCGTAGTAACATTCAATTTGTTCGCAGTGTCATCAAGTCTCTGGTTCGTCTCAGTTTTTAAATTGTTCAGAGCATCCTCCATCTGTTGAATTGCCTGACCTAATTGATTGTCTACATGTTGTCTAACAGCGATAAGCGCATCATCCAAACGCTTAATTACTATATCCTCTGTAGAAACAAGCTCATTTGTAATGTATTCTTTAATATCTTTAAATATTTGGTCAACAATTTCCATAACATATTTTTTATTAACAGCATCATACGCAAACTCTGGATCTCCCAAGAGACGTATGCGTTTTCCATACATCATCACATGGTTGATCGGTTTTCCCAACCCTTGAGATGTTGCTACCGAGGACCGGTAACGTCCGAACTTGTCAGTACTCATTACGTAAATGTATATCATAACTTCAATGGGTATATATTTATTCAATCACATCGGCCTCTTTCAATTCTTCAATTATAGACATTATTTCGTTGTTGTGGCTTGTGTTTCCCGCGTTTTGAGAAGCGATTAGTAGCCTAAGTCGTTCAACTAATTCGTTAATATCATCCCAATATACATACTGATATGGAGTTTTCACATCTGCAACTAAATTTCCTCCCGTACTCCATCCCCCGTATTTATCGAGTATAGGTTTGATTACAGATTTCCATTTATAGGTATTTGTGCCTTTTAGTTGTTCTGTTGGATTATTTTTACGTTTATGGATGCTGGTTTGTTGTAAAATATCATAGTAAGTTGAAGCATCTTTTTCCGTGTATGTACGAGGTTCTGATTTGTATATCAACTCATAAAGTCCAGATGTACCTTTATAGATTTTCTTTCCAATAATAATATCATCTCCTTTGAAATCTAGTTTTGCCGACCCTAATTTCAAGTTGCTTGTCTTTGGATCAAATCTTATACCATACCCAATATCATAATTGGTGGCATTTACATCAATTAAATAGCCATCATTATACTTTTTAGGTAGTGCATTGAGAGATCCAAACAAATCATTAGCCAGTTCAGGTTTTTCATCTATCATTTTCAAGTGGGATTCACGATATTCCTTAATGATTTCACGGTATGGTCTTTCATCCTCTAACTCATTCACCTGAGGTGTGATTTCGTATACTGAAGGGAGTAATGGCTTTTCTTGTTGTTCTTCTTCTTCTTTGAAGGCCTTTGTTGGTTGAATGGTTTTAATCGCGCTACTTAATTCTCGTATTGGTGCCCTAATAGATCGGCTCTCAGTTTTGAGTGTACTTTCAAGTCTTTTTACAGGAGATCTTATAGCATGTGCCTCAGACTTAATATTCGCAACCAGTTCCTGTATAGGCTTCGTTATTGGCTTATAAATTCTTTTAAATAGTTCGTCCTCGGCAGCGTGACCTAACTTCAGTTGCAAGTGTTTCTTTCGAATTGCTTTGCTAGCTTTTACAATGTCAAATTTCAACTTATTCTCCCGCGTAGTTTTCATTATAATAACAAGTTGGGTGTTCCCAAAACCAGGTCAAGAGCAGGTAATCTGTTTCCAAAAGCAGGTAAGCTGTGTTTAAAACCAGGTAAGCTGTGTTCAAAAACAGGTCTAAAGCAGGCGAACTGTGTTTAAAAGCAGGTAAGCTGTGTTCAAAACCAGGTCTAAAGCAGGTAAGCTGTGTTTAAAACCAGGTAAGCTGTGTTCAAAACCAGGTCTAAAGCAGGTAAGCTGTGTTTAAAACCAGGTAAGCTGTGTTCAAAACCAGGTCTAAAGCAGGTAAGCTGTGTTTAAAACCAGGTAAGCTGTGTTAAAACCAGGTAAGCTGTGTTCAAACAGGTCTAAAGCAGGTAAGCTGTGTTTAAAAGCAGGTAAGCTGTGTTCAAAAGGTCTAAAGCAGGTCTGTGTTTAAAAGCAAGTATCAAAACCAGGTCTAAAGCAACAACTAGACAACGGCTAATAGTATAATGAGGTGAGGTAGTGTCTGTAGCATCTTTATAGACATATGAAGCAGTCAAAATTTTTTCTATAGCGCCCATTGGCAATATCTCTATCCTTATCGATTATCAAGAACCCGTATTTATCTTTCCAACATTCACCGCACATTTCTTTAAACGTTTCCAATTTCATATCGACCCCCACGTGATCATCGTAAACATGTCGTAGGTTCAAGTCGTCTTGCTTAAATAATATGATCAAGTTTGCATTGTCTCGTATTAAATGCTTTGGTATACGTGCATAGGATTGGCATAGATAGAAACAGTCGACGGCCCGATGTCTCCCCATAGAGAAGTATGCTCGTATGTTGTCTTGTTTATCGCATGCTACATCATCAAATATGAATACTGAATTAACTTTAGCTTCCTCTGGGTCTAAAATCTCGTCGTTGTCCTTGTATGGGAAATATGCTACCTCTTCAATTTTTGCTAGAACACTGCTTAGCAACTGATACTTTGGCTGGTAAAGGGACTTTGAATAGACGTAAACATTTTCGAATCGTAATCCGTTCTCGTGAAATAAGAGACTCAAAATCAGGTTAGTTTTTCCTACACCCGAAAACCCTACTGTTATACATCGTATAGTATTAGGCAGCAAGCTTCCGTGTCTGCTTTCATTGGGTTCTTCACCACATTCAAGATTGAGCACGTCCAGAGCGTCCTTTTGCTGAACAAACTTCATTGTGTAATGACGAGTGAATAAATAGACAGAGCAATATATAATGCAATCATTGCAATGCTGACGTTCGCACAAGGCGGAGGTATTGTAAATAGTCTCATTAATAAATTACCGATTGAACTGCACTTGCCCGGCTACCAGTATTGTGGTCCCGGTACAAAGCTAGAAAAACGACTGGCACGAGGCGATCCTGGCATTAATCCGTTGGACGCCGCATGTAAAGAACACGACATTGCTTACTCCAAGAGCAGCGATCTTAAGGAAAGACATAAAGCAGACGAAATTCTAGAAAATCAAGCCTGGTCACGTGTGAAGTCTAGCGACGCTTCTGTTGGTGAAAAGGCCGCGGCGTGGTCAGTAACTAACGCAATGAAAATTAAAAGAAAACTTGGAATGGGCTTGAAGAAGAAGCCGTTTAGGAAGTCGGTCGTAATGAAAGCTAAAGATATTATAAAAAAATTCAAGGGTGACGTAAAAGAAGGTTCCAAATTATCGCTCACCGCTGCTAAGGTTGCAGTGAAAGAAGCGGGAGGAAAGAAACGTATCCGCGCTCCGAGAATAATTCCTATTCCCAAACAGGGAGGAGTGTTACCTTTAATACCCATATTTGCAGGATTGAGCGCTCTAGGAAGTTTAGCAGGAGGCGCAGCGGGTATAGCACAGGCGGTAAACAAGGCAAAAGTCGCTCAAAAAAATTGGCCGAATCGCAAAGACATAACAAAATGATGGAAGATATTCAACTGAAGGGTAAGGGTCTCTCCCTGAAGCCGTATAGAAAAGGCTTGGGACTATATTTAAAACCTCCAAAAAACTAATAAATCGACTGCCACAGAGACCTCTGACGGATTATGACATTAAAAAATTCGCCAGAGATATACCGTATTTTCGAGGTGTTTTTATGAGAGATACTTTACCGAAAAAACCGCTAAAACGAGAGTGCGCAGTCATTAATCTAGATTCCATTAAAAATAGCGGTACTCACTGGGTTACATACTGTAAAGAAGGAAGTACGGTGCACTATTTCGATTCCTTCGGTAATTTAAAACCGCCTTTGGAATTGATGGACTATATGAAAAATTGCACAATATTATATAATCACGCCAACCACCAACAGTATAATGACTTTAATTGCGGGCATTTATGCCTCAAGTTTTTGAAAAACTATAAATGGAACGGCATTTAGATTTAAGCGTCAATCATGTCGTACATGTTCACACTAACGGGTGCCCGGAGCGAAATCACCAACAGTTTCTCGCCTCCTATTGATTTGGATCCTAGATATGAGTATGGCTTGGGTCTCATTGGCTTTCATACATATTACACAATTGCAAACATAGACGAAGGTGCTAATAAATTCCACTACACGACGAATGATAAGAAAGATGTGGTTATAGAGATTCCAATAGGAGCGTACGAAATAGAGGAGATAACATCATTCTTACAAAGTGCGCTGCCCAACGAGACTCTGTTTATAGAACCCATCATCGCCATATCGAAATGTGCAATCAAGAGTACTGTCCAAATAGATTTTACAAAACCCAATTCAATAGGGCACATCTTGGGCTTTAGAGAACAAGTGTTGGAAGCTAATAAGAAACATTTGTCCGACGACCCTATAAAGATTATAAAGGTGTCGTCGATTCGCATTGAATGTAATATAACAACGGGCGCCTACCAGAACGGACGTTCAGCGCACACTATATATCAATTTGAACCTTTAGTACTACCTGGGTATGCAATAAACGTTTCTCCTGCGCCCCCAACTTACCTTCCAATAACCACTAATCGAATTGACGACATCTCAGTAAAAATTGTCGATCAAGAGGACAGACTAGTAGATTTTAGAGGAGAAGATATTATTATTCGCTTAGAATTGAAGAGATTAGGAAATGGGCCTAGTGTTTCATAATAAAAACGGGCTCTACAGTAACAATACAATCAGTCGTAGGCCTGAAGCCAATCAATTAACACCTATCAATAAAGCATATCTGCGCTCCTTAGGCTATAAAATTAAGAATGGCGGAAAAACTGTCAATATACGAGGAAGTACGCGTAGATGAAACTATTACAAAAGAAGATTATTACATCTATTATCCACGCACTAACAATTTTAATGTCAATGATGAGATACGAATTCACATCAATAATCAAGACGCATATACAAATATATCGGATAGCAGAATCTTTATACAGGGCAGAATCACAACCACCGAAGGGACTGGTGAATGTAAATTAACAAATAATCCTTTCACGTTTTTGTTTGAACAAATACGTTATGAACTTAACGGAGTGTTGATCGATAGTTGTATAAAACCTGGTATTACTTCTTCGATAAAGGCATACATATCGCTAAACGATAATGAAAGCCGTTCGCTCCAGATAGCAGGATGGGCACCCAATTCGAATGATATTCCAACGTATTCAGAACAGGACAAAAACTTTAGCGCGTCTATACCACTAAAATTCCTGTTTGGTTTCGCCGAGGATTACAACAAGATAATAATAAATGCATCTCAGGAGCTCGTACTTGTACGTAGTAAGTCGGACGAGAATTCTTATCAAAATGAAGATAAATCAGCAACAAAGAAAGCAACGTTTGAAATTGAAAAAATCGAATGGCATGTACCACATATCAAAGTAAACGATGAAGCTCGTTTAAAACTCTTGGAAATTACTCGCAGCGATAAGCCTCTATACATTCCGTTTAGAAAATGGGAGCTTTACGAACTGCCTGCGATGAGAAGTACAAAAAATGATATATGGTCCGTGAAAGGCAGTACAAACCTCGAAAAACCCAGATATGTTATTATAGGATTCCAAACCAATAGGAAAGATAATTTTAAAGCAGATGCTTCTAAATTTGATAATTGCGATATTAGAAATGTAAAACTCTATTTGAACTCTGAGAGTTTTCCCTATAACAATATGAATCTAGAAATTTCTAAAAATAGCTACGTCACAGCATATCAGATGTATACCGCCTTTCAACAAAGTTATTATGATCGTCCAGCACAACCTTTGATGGATTATAGTAAATTCAAAACCAATGCGCTCTATGTCATCGATTGTTCCAAACAGAACGATTCTATCAAAGCATCTACTGTGGATTTGAAAATCGAGATGGAAGCGGAAACTGCCTTTAAAACCGGCACGGTAGCATATTGTCTCATATTGCACGATGCTATTGTCGAATATACACCGTTATCGGGAAGTGTAAAAAAACTTATTTAAAAATATATAAATTAATTGTATGCGCGATGCAAGTCTAAGCGCAACTTTTTAATGTCTTGTATTTAAAAAATTGAGCAGAACTTATATACGACTTTGCTATTAATGCATAACACTACAAAAAATTAGTCATTTGTTTGGCGATGACTAAACTGGTAACATTCGATGGAAATTTGTCGGTACATTCCTGGGAGGACGATGAAGATCGCTCTTCAGAATGGCAACGTGTTACAGCTGACCGACATCGATTTAATAAAAAAATTCAACAAATTACGACAATCATCGACCCCGTGTTAACTGCAGAACATCGAATTAAAATTTATAGAGAACGACTAGAACGTTTTCTCGTGATTGATATTCAAGGATTCAACGTCCCCGAATTTATCCCGAAAGAAATGTGTATAACAGACGGGACCCACATTATGCATTTACTATTTAAGACGTCCATATCATATCATACATTGGATGCAGATGCAAAAAGAACCGTGAAATGGGTAGAGAAAAATCATCACGGAATTCAATTTTCGTGTGGTCACGTAGAAGTGGAACGGATTCCTTGTATTTTCAAACGTCTCGCACCATTATATGATAGGATTTATGTAAAAGGACATCAGAAAGCCGAATATCTTTGTAAATTTGTTAATTCTAATTGTATAGTTAATTTAGAAAGCGATCAGAATGTGCCTGTATTTACGAAAACTAATGTAAAATGTTTTTATCATAATTTAAATAATACAAAGTATTTCTGTGCTATGAATAACTGTAATCTACTGTATAGTTATATTTCAAAATAATAAATCGTTTAATGAAAGCTATCTCTTTTTTTTAAACATCTATTGCAAGATTAATAATTTTGCTGTATACGCATAATGCAGTCGCACAGTCATTTCGAACTACATCATATAACGGATGTTAGTTTGTCTATTATACAGATAACTTGTTGATAAGATACATATGTTGCACATGGTAATATAAGCTCCTACGAGATAAACATACTTTGTAGCAGACGAGCTAGTTGGTGCAAATAACTTGAATCAGCAATATTAATGAATTGGAGCGTGAGGATTATCAAAAATAAGAGATATCTTCTTACTATATAAGCTACGGTGGTTTTAAAGAACGTTACTATGTTTCCTTATTGAAAATGGGTAAGTTTCTTTTTTAATATTTATTTTGTTGTTATTATATTTATAGCTGAGAATTAATTAAAACTTTAATAATATACTTGTAAAAGGAAAGACTGGCTGTTATTAATTCAATGCAATGATTTTACAGGTGTCTGAGGAAATAAAAAACATTTTTCAGGTGAGAACATAAACTCTTTATTTCGTATATAATTATAACATCAATTTGAACACTTCAAAATCATATTTTACATTTGCAAATGCTAGATGTATGCTTTCTAGCATTAAAGCTGCATTCGTAGAGCCGACGTGAGAACATAAGACAGATTTAATATTAAAATAAAGGTCTCCAGATAGGTGTGAACATGACGTCAGAACCGACTTGTAAAATATATGAAATTTGCATTCGTTAAAAATAGATAATATTTGATCCACTAATTCTCGCAGGTTGTAGATATTATCGTAAGTTTCCCTTGCGAATGTTAACTGCTGCCCTCTACTTTTTAGTCTAATTATGCTGATGTCTCTATACGAGGCCGCTTCCATTTGATGATTTAGACTGTAACCTTCCGTCTTATTGAATTCTTCCCATTCTTGCTCCGTGAAATAGATGCAATGTGTTGCAGACCTAATTTGCACGACTGGAAGGAACCCCATTGCTGGACTCAGTCCTATGGACAGCCATTTGGAGCCGCTCTTATTCAAAATGTAGGTAGCTTGCCCAATTAATTGTTTTTCATTGGCAATGTTGTCTTCATGCATTGCTAATTTGCCGTCTATGTATTCGTTGTATTGTTGAGCTATAACATAATCAAAATTAATATTCTATTTCAAAAAGCACAATATTCTTATTCTTACTTGATTCCATAGTTGCTGTTGTCCTGCTGGTCGATGCTGGTATACTAATTTTTAAAAGCAATTATTTCCTAATTATAATTTAGTTGATTTTGGTGGGAGGTATTGTGGTGGTGGGGGGACGTTAAGCCGGAACGCTATAATGCCCCCAAGGTAAGGTATCGGTGAAACCTCTCACTCGAAACCGTTTATCGTCAAACGGACTTAGGGAAATTTTGTCTTGTACCGTGGTATGCAGTTGGTGTTTCAAAGATCTTATTCCCTTCTGTTCATGTACCATCTCTTTCTCTAGCATTAAGCAGTTCACATAATCTTCAAAAGTGATTTTCTTTTGCACAACATAACTTTTCACCCCTTTAGCCTTTTTGATGATCTCCTCTTCAAACTTGCATGCGTACATTTTCGAACGGACCCCTGCGAATTCTAGCAACAACCTCCCCACCCCTTCGTCTTTCATCAGCCCTGGATATTTTTTATTTACCCGAGGCATATTGTACGGGTTGTTTTCCGGATAGTCCGATGTGTCGAAACGATGAATGTTTTGTTTCATGTCTTCGTACACATCTTCCGTTGTTATTTCGTATATGAGCGAGTCCGTATCGGTATAACATAATTTACACGTATTATCGTAAAAGTTCTTCATATGACTATAATGAAAATCGTATAATATTGTTTTCGAAATGTCCAATACGCACATTCCGACATAAAGAGGTTTATCGAATTCTATATCATTTTTAAATAATTCTATAGCTACCAAGTTCTCGTTAAAAATTGTACTACACTTAAAATTAGGTTTACTTATTAATCCTTCGGCACTATACCGTCCATCCCACTTATTCACTACTCTAATATCTCGTCTCAGTCGCACATTTTCCATACACTTTCCGAATACAGCGTTCGAAAATAATTTAAATAAGTTTTTTTCGAAGTCATTTTTAGCATTTTGCCTAAGTCTCGTGTTTAGATCTATGTATGGTTTCATCCACGCACTTTGTTTAAATTGTAACACCCGGTGAATCTTTTTAAGGACCAGTCCTTCGTTTAAATATTGTTTTAAGTTCCTGTAATGCACAACATATTTTTCTTTATTGTACAGAGTAGCCAACATCTTCTCTTGTTTCGATGCGGGAGGCTTCATTTTTGTCGGTGCCATTGGTAAGTCACTGTGCCTGTCGTGGATGCGCTGTGGATACTCCAAATCGACTTCCAAAATGTATCCTATGGGGCTGTCGTCCGACACATTGTAATTTACATTAGTGACGTCTTCTACCCACTGTAGATCTCCATATGGTAGATATTGACACATGGCCCAGGCGTACATGGAATTGATGTCGTAATACATGAGATATTTGCTTGGCTGGTCGGGGTTATAATCGGACATGTATTTATTGTTAGCTTTGGCATATCTGCTAGAGCATTGCGTCATCCCACCTCTGATTCCGCTTTCCAAGAACATTAACATGTCAACGTCTTGTATAGTGTCCAGCTCAACCCCAGTGTATTTTAACATCACATCCCACGCCAATCCTGGTGTCGTGTAGTAATGGGCAGGATCCAGGTCGTAGTTTTCGATGCAGCTCTTGCGAAAATTTTCAAAAACGTCCGCCAAGAGCAATACATCCGTCTTCATGTAAAGATCGCTATATTCCCCTATAGTTTGGCAATTAAATGTCTGCCAGACCGTTTGCGCGTGCGCATACTCTTCCGGACTGATTGGGCTGTCGGTTAGATCATTGTGGAAGTCTTCGACTGGCGGGAGATGACGTTCTTCTAACCTTTTGCATGAGGACATGTAACTATAGGGGAACACGCCTTTTCGCTTCAACAAGGTAGTATCCATGTTGAATTGGCTCTCTAAGATGGGGTATGTGTCTAAATATGAGGCCAACTTTTCCAGGGACGAGGCCATAAAGCGGAAGGAATCGATAAATTTGAATTTAATTTCAGACTCGTCAGTGGACAGCATCATGGCAATATACTGCTCCGTGTTGTTTGGTATCACATTTAATTTGCCCGTTGCCGCCAAATCTTCCACTAGCAGGTGGCCGTCGTACCCGGAGAGGTTGTGGAACACCACGGGGATAGTTTTGGTGTCTCTGTATTCCAGGTTACATTGGACGTGTGCAGCTCCTCTGCATATAAAATATAAATTACTTATCTATTTTTTAATAACGTACAAAAGCTTACCTGTATTTCCCAGTTAGATGAGAATGGTCTCGGACTCTTTCTACACCTAGGGGCTTCTCGCAAATGTGGCAAATGGGGGCACTAGAAAATTGTCTATATTGTTCAGGAGTTAATTTGTCCATGGGGATGGGGCACCAGTACGCGGTTTCGGCATTTTCCGCAATGTCCTGTAACTCGCGCACTAGCCACTTTGCAGGTTCCACGCCTCTATAACTACGGTAGTAACTAAGACTATCGTCATATGTACACTTAAAATAATAACCTACACTATAAGGGATGTGGTGATGTGTCTTTTTAGGATCGATTGTGGGTTGCACCAAACACTCAAAATCAGCGTAAACTATAAACGGGGCCTTTGACTTGTTCTTAAAGTTTTTAAATTTAATTGTCTTTTCTTCGGGGAATGTCACTTTATAGTCGTTAACACTACCGCAATTTAGTTCGTGTGTTCGCAGTTTTTCTTCCGTGTAGAAGTAGTGCAAACAGCGGTCGCAGAAGAATTTTTTCATATGGGCGATGCTGAGTTGTTTAGATACGAGACGTGATAGGTCTTTAATCCACACATAGTGGCACTTTTCGCGTTCTTGAATTAATAGTAAATTTACGTGTCTGTCTTTTTTGTCTTTGGTGAGGCGATTTGGAACACACTTTAGTTTCTTATCTAATCTATATACATTTACACTTATATTATTTAGTTTTTCAAACTTCTTAATGTCTTCGCGGCTGATTGGAAACGTAATGTCTGTTACATTTAACACAGTGGAGTACTGGGGGTAACTAGACACTCTGTTGGAATGACGTGAGCTCCAGGAAACAACGCAGAAACGACAGCCCAGGCAAAGCAAGCATCGTCGTTATTCTGCACGTTCACGCAGGCTTGCTTTCGCATTATGGCTGGTGGAAGAGGCAGATATGAACCGGCGCGCTGCGGATTATAATGGTTGATGTTGACGTTTAAATCAACCACCGCAGCTAACGCCCAGCCACTATCTCGCTCCTACAAAACGATATAATTTTAATTTCTAAATTGTAGGAAAAAACATTTACTTACTTGAAATTCCTCCAACTCACGCAAAATCTCCGCTGTAACGAAGTTGTCGTACCATTGGACCAGGTTGGTATCCACACTTATAACTCTATTTCTAGTAGCTATGTGCTTCAACTCTTCCCGATCCTGAACGGTAAAGTTTCCAGTAAATATTGTATTTACTTTTAGAAACGGTACCTTCTTCAATTCATTCATCACACGGCGTACGAACATACTTCTGGCGTCATCGAGGAAAGTTCTCGGATCCACATGCCGTAAGTTGACGATACAACCCGTTCGGATTCTACTGGCGAAGGCCGATTGCACCTCGTGCCAGCGAATCCTTTCGCTCTGGATCCTGCCACCTCCGCGAATTTCCAACGCCTTGAAGAAGGTACGGTAGCCTAACATGCGACAAATAGCCGCCTGGAGGTTACTCCGCTCCCCCACGTTACCTGCTGCCTTCAGACCACGATTCAAGAGCCTGAGGTTAGCGGAGCACATACTGATGAACGGTGCAACATCATCGCCTCTACGAAGGGACGCTTTTACGCGCTCCATCGCCACGATCATTTGTTTTGCAATTTCAGATGCCATTTTTTATCTAACCTAAAAATTAAATTGTATCACATTCACTTATATTAAAATTACACTTATATACGAAATTATATTAAAATTGTAAAATGTAACAAATTATATTACAATTGTAATAAATAAACACTTACCTGATATAAGATGATACTCACAGAATAACAAACTGTAAACTGATAAGCGTTCATACGATCGTCCCGCTTTTATATTGATGAAAATGCTGATTCATGTCTACATATTTACACAGGTGCTTAAATTCTAAGAATGCTGAGCTTGATGTTTACACAGGTGCTTAAAATTCTTAAGATTGCATAAGATTTCTAAGAATGCTTATTTAGCGATTGCATTATTCCCTGATGTTTACACAGGTGCTTAAATTCTAAGAATGCTGCCCGAATGTTTACACAGGTGCTTAAGAATGCTTATTTAGCGATTTCATCCCAGCGGATGTCTGTGAGATTTCTAAGAATGCTGATCTTGCGAATGCATTATTCCCTGATGTTTACACAGGTGCTTAAGAATGCTGATTTGGCGATTTCATTCTAGCGGATGTCTGTGAGATTTCCTGCGATTCCCCGGACACCTGCTCTGTCGATTACGTCATCAGGGGGCCTTCTCCTCGGGGGCGTAAGGGGCCTTCTCCCCAGGGGGCGCTCTCCTCGGGGGCCGTAAGGGGGCCTTCTCCCCAGGGGGCGCTCTCCTCGGGGGCCGTAAGGGGGCCTTCTCCCCAGGGGGCGCTCTCCTCGGGGCCGTAAGGGGCCTTCTCCCCAGGGGCGCTCTCTCCTCGGGGCCGTAAGGGGGCCTTCTCCTCGGGGCCGAAAGGGGCCTCTAGCGCCATCTAGTAACTAAAGGAGGCCACCAGCACCATCCTGCATCCAAAGGAGGTCAGCAGCGCCATCTGTTATCTAAAGGAGGTCAGCAGCGCCATCTCGCGGACAATGGACACACCTCTAGTGCGTGCATTATACAGCGTGTCCACGGGCGAGTGATGAGTCATCGGGGGTCGTATATAGTGCCTGGCTTATACAGCGTGTCCACGTCGAGTGACTGGTCGGCCGTACGCCTATAGTTTAGCTGAGAAAACATGTTGATAAATATCGATATACTTTAATATATTGTTACTCGATATTTTGATCTGGAAAATATATTCATATATGGATATCGATATTTACGAATAGGTACCTACTTATATCAAGAATGATAAAACTTTTAACGGCTTTTATTATATACATCGGGTCCACGAACAACTTCTAAAGAATGAAGGGGGTGATTGTATATACAGGGTGTAAGTAGTTTGAGTGCCATAATTATAATGTAGTGTAGACTGAATGAAACTGAACAGAATACCTTGATAAATTTCTAGCCTGTCACCTACGGTTTCCAAGATAAGTAAATGCTTAGTTACCAGAAGTTGGCAATGTCCCGCTTAAAAAAGTTAAATGTCCGTAGACGAAGGACTTATCGCGATTACAATCATTAACAGCATGTCGTGATATTCTTGTATAGTATAGAGCTCCATCGTGCTAACACCAACACTTTACTCAGTACTAATGTTTCAAAGTATTTTGTCAAATAATTCACTAAAATATCGTTTGATGTAACCTAGAGCAGTTGTAATCCAACTAAAACGAAATAAACGAGAAGAATCATACGACTTAATTGTATGAGGCAGTTTATCCTTGAAAGTGCAACGTCTGAAATTTTCTTATCGACGTGAAACACATCTGTTTGTATAAAGTTATGGTAGATCATGTTTCAGCGTTGCGAAAGCTATACATTTTACATGTATTTCATTTCTATTTTTTGTTAACCTTACCTTAGATTGTAGAACAAACTTTTACAATAATTTTTCCTAGTATTTACGTGATCAGTCCATTGTCAAATTCGCATTTTAAAATACTTATAACTGCCTAAGATACCGCGATTTAAAAGTTGAAACTTTGCTTTTGTTTTTCTGGAAAACTATTTATTTTAGCGCCTACCTCATAATAAACTTTTTCAACCCTATTTACTTGCTTATATGCAGAGAAAATTTTGGCAGTCAAACCCCGTATTACACCCTGTATTATTATAGCAGTATGAAAAAAAGTTTCTTTCAACTTGGGTCTCGAAACACTTCTTACGGAAGTTAACGCACTTTAGAACAGACGTCACAATATTGGTCTTTGGTCAGTTAATCTTGAACTACATTTTAATGTACGACTCAAATTTGGTACATCATTTACAAATGATAAATTACACTTTCTATGTTTACTGGCCAGTGACTGTCGCATACAGGGGTGGAGAGATGTCAGGGGCTCTATACATTCTCTAAAGTTCTCTAGCTTCCTTAAGCGTTTCCAGGCCCAAGTTCATAAAAACTTGTTTTTATACTTTTGTATGTACCGGGTGGCCAACTAAGAATAGCCCTCGGCCATATCTCAGGAACGGTTTGCAGTACAGTTCCGGGAAAAAAAATTATCACTGATCAAAGTGGGCCCGAAAATCATTTGGAAATTATTTAGAGAAGTGTAGGATGACCGCTAGAGGGTGTAGCTGAACACCACAAATTTAAATTCTTGTTGTATACAAAATTTACCAACTTAAAGTCTATCACAAATATAAAAATCGGAATTGTCTGAAAATTCCGCATATTTTATACTGGACGGATTTTTTGTATTTTATCAAATAAGAGGAGGGAAGGAGGGAAAACACCGGTACAATCACCCCTTTCATTCTTTAGTGCTTTTTTATTGCTATCTCCGTTATTTTTGGAACTACAGTTTTAGTCAAAATAGCAAATTGTTAGTGTT
>CM043016.1:141673768-141755701 GCA_023690525.1 Holotrichia oblita | reverse complement strand
ACAAATACTACACTAAAAATGTAGGTAACTACAATAATAACTATGCAATAAATAATTATAAGTGAGAGAAGTAAATAATTTAAGGTTATAGTAGATAAATATTTCCTAAACGATAATCTTCCAGAAACTTGAAGATGAAACACTACACTTTATATAAACTAAAATCATCAAACACAATATTGATTGAGCGGACAAAGTGCATTCAGAAGCGGTTACTAATAGTTGCCAGCTGACAAATCCAAACGCTCCATAATTATGTATGAGCAAAAAACTTGTGTCTTGGTTGAATAAACACAGAGGCTTCATTTCTTCTATCGTCTAGCCGACATTTAATATTGTACAATTAGCGAATTTTGTAGCGTTATAAACCATGCGAATCAATTACTTTTATCTCATTCAATGTGAATTCGAATCACTGCAAAATCTATACTTTTTTAATTCATATCTGTATATTTTCTGCCAAATTTTAAACATTTTATATTTTCCGATGAACGCTTCTTAATTACTAATAATTACTGTCAAAAATTTCGTAATAAAAAATAAAAATTCCATAAAAACTATTATTAAATTTTATATAATTTGCTGGTAAGGTAGCAGGTAAATAGAGAGAATAGAGAGATAAATAGAAACGAGATGTAAAATAGCATTTACATATATGTATGTTACAACATTTGGCAATATACTTGGATATTTTACGGTGTTTCTATATCTAATATCGTATCTATATACTTACACGAATTCCAAATGAATGTTTTCAATTATAATTTCAATTTTCAACAGTGACATCTATTGATAGAAAGCTCGAAATACTTCCCGAGTCTATAAACGCTGATAAAGTGAATACTATGACCCTCTATTGTCTGCTAGATTAATTATAATGACTCCCACTAAATAACCCTATCCCCTCAATGCCTCGTACCCTTAAAGGTTCAGTATTTATTACAATTGGTAAAACAGATGCCATAAAGTGCATTTTTATTATTATCGCCAAATATCTTAACAGTAGTCCACTAATTTTTTCTCTACTAATTTTATGTGATGGTTAAGTTTTTTATTTCGAAGATAATATCAGATTTCAAGTTTTCTACTAGTGACAGGTAATATTGGCCGTCTTAACGAACGCCTAGAAACTTTGCTAGCAAGTTTAGCCGTGATAAGATGAAGCTAATCATTCGATTTACAAACATAAGTTTATTCTGTAGTAATACCATAAGAGCTTTGTAATCATCGATTTTAATTCAAAGCTCGTATGGTATTTGATTAGATGTATTTGCGTTAAATAATAAAACTGGATCTTGATGAGATTGATTGAAACTAATGATGATGTCCAATGAATTTATATTATGTATGTATATAGTAATTGTTGGAATGCTAATGTATTTACATATATATCAATATTTAGATCAATAAAGTAACTGTCATTAGCGTAATACATTTTTCGCACTAGTGTTAAAAGTATTTTTTGTACCAGTAGTCAAAAATCATAGCATTTTGACACATAATAGAACGCCGAGAAATGTCATTTCTCAAGCTCTGAACTATTGAGGTGAATAATGGCTCCATTATTAACCTAGGTTAATAATGGAGCCATTATTCACATGGCCATAGAAGATTCCCAATTCTTGTGATACAAATAAAACTTGTAAAAGTGGAACAAGCACCAATAAGAAATGTGTTACTCTACATAAAAATATAATTGAGTAAGTAGAATAAATATCGAAAGTTGCACATATGCTAAATAATGCTTAATAAATATTTTATTAAGTATACCTCAATACCAATAGAACACATGTAGTAAATAAGGTAGGTAAAATGATATACCTACTTAATTATATTTAAAAACATATAAAATACAAATCAAAGATATTAGGTAAATTAAAATTAATTACAATTGTACAATTTTGCTAATAATTAACTTATTACAAACAAATATTTCGTATTTATGGTGATGTTTTTATTCTATTCTGTGACAAAAACAATGTCAACCTCTATCTGGAAAACAGTGCCTAATTGGACATTATGATTTTTATGAGACTCTATCTAACATTTATTACCTTAAACCTTTGCACAAAAACAGTTGGATTTTAGTCGGGATGTCGAAGATCGCTTTCGTAATTCATTTTAATTTAGTTTAAATTCTTTGTAAAAATGAACAGTTGAACCTTTTTTTTTTTAACTCTGTGTGAAAATTGGTGCACCGTTATTCATTTAATTTATATAAATTCTAAAAGTAAAAATGAACATTTTTTAATTAACAAAGAGTGATCTAAAAAAAGTGATCTAAAGGTGAATTGAAATTATTATTTCTACAAAACATTTCTAAAAATATTTCCTTTGTTTAATTGCTTGAAAACAGCGTTATATCTAAAAATGTTTAATTCGTTTTTACATTAAATAAACACTACAACATGTGACTAAATGGATCCGTAATTCTAATTTTGAGTTTAATCCGTGCAAATTATTTATATTGAGGTATGAGGTATGCCCTTCAAACTTCATTACATATTAAGTAATAAATGTGTCTTCACTTTTATGGAATTTTCAAAAATAAAATAAGACTGCTTATTCCATTAATTTTTATTTAATAACAGAGTTCTATTCTGGCCATTTAAACTTGTTGAAACTGTATTTTTGATGTTTACATTAAATCGAGTTCCAGTATATCACAAAAACGATTTCAACCTTTTTTTTGGTGATGCGTCACCCACTATACCGTTGTTGATGTACAACAACGCAAAAAGCAGCTAGATTTTAGGTGCTATGTGGTTAAGATGATGGTGAAGGTGTAAGGGTGATAAAGTTAAAGTTTGTTTTAATTAACGTAAAATAGGTTTATACTATAATATGTAAAGTGTCCGTTGCAAACAAGTGAAATTAATTTGACACCAAATCTCTTTAGTTCGTGGCTAAAACTTATGTAGATATCATAAAATTAAGAAATTATAAACCAGCAAGAAAATAAGACACAAGAACCCTTATAAGCGGAAAGTCGAAGCTAGAAGTTTGCATGTTAACCCCCAGGTATCAATGTTATTTTGATCGTTTCAAATGCTGCAGCAACAATGGACGAAGAATATATTCCCGCTGGTGGTTTTACATAATATTATGGTAGTAGGCCTGAATTAATTGCTATATCTTACGAAGTGTTGTGGATGTCGTCAGAATGTAAGAAAACCGTATGTAAAATAAATAATCAATCATTTTATTTCTTTAATCGGCTAAAAGTTCACTGCAATCGATATATATTGAGGATTGAATTGAGGACACAAATAAAACTGTAGCAATAATTTGTCTTTGTTATGAAACTTTATTTATATCTACATAATACTAATCTGTAAGGGCTGTATATAGTATTCCTATATACATATCATAACTGTTGTTTGTTGTTCAAACGTGTTCTTAAGACAATGTATAAATCTTCTCTAATAATCTGATAACGGAGTCAATTCTTTAAGAACTCCACTGATTGTATTAATCCATATTCTATGCTGTCCACTAAATTTGAAACTCGTCTTACCTATACGCAGCTTTTGTTACAGCAAAGAGCGAATATGACCATCGTACTATCTGAAAACCCAAAATACAAGGGATTTGTATGATTTAGCGTTATAATACTTACAACTGCTAAGGATTCCAGGGAAATATACACGATTGAGTATGACTTTATAATAAGAGGTCTTTTTGCTCTTTCCATTAATAGGAGAAGACATTTTTGAGATTTCTCATCCAGCATGTACCATTTTGAAAGATAACAAGCTTCTATAACGTTGTTACTCTAAAATTAAAATTTATTTTTAAGAGTGGATATATTATCTTAATATTTACTTTTACCCTATACATAACTTCGTTTCCTAACCAATGATAAGCTGCTAATTGCGAAAACGTGACACAAGTATATGTTACTATCGTTACAGTATCAATAGTACTTTTCCCTTGCTGAAACAGAATGTTGCATTTTAGGATTTTGATAAAAATAGTGGGACGATTTGGTATATAAAGCAAGTAGTAATTGTACTTGAGTTCTCTTATTTTTAATCAGTTAATATATCCTCCAAGGATTATTAGTACAGAAGAAAAAGCAGTATTCTTCTAAAAGAAGATTTCTGTTACAAATATTTATCATACTTTAATTATTATCTATTGTCTTATTATTATTAGAAAAATTAAACACATATTTTAGCTTTCGGTAATTTTATATGTTTACCTTAATCGGAAACGATTTATAAAAGAGGCTGAAAAATGCACAAATTAAAACGGTGAAATATAGATGAGCTAGTACTTTGTAAAATATTTGAATACATTTTGTGTTGTATTGCATAGCATACTACTAACATACTAGTACGCTGTATAGAAGTGCAAAACGAATACAAGTAATTGTGTCCATTTCTTGACTTGGAAGAAGAATCATTTCATGAGAGAGAAAAAGATCTAGTAATGAATATTCAGATATGTGTTATAAGATATATTAGCAGCAAGCCCATGATGAGTATAGAAGCAATGAAGAAATATATGCAAAATATTAATAGACAGAAAGTTAGCGACCACTTCTTGAATTATCTACTACTTAATTAATTACTGTTTATTTATTATTATAATTAATTTTAAACAATGCACTATTTGAATACTAAAAGTTCGCCTTGATAATGACAGCATTGCTGTTGAAACGCGTCGGTGATTTAGTTAAAACTTGTTTGGTGTTCAGTGGGTTAAAGTGTTTAGTATTCTACTTCTGCACCAAGAGATTCAGTGAAGAACAAAGCAGTATTTCCTTTAAATGTGTCCGCAGTGTGGAGGTGATTGTTGAAGTATAATTTTTAACGGGGCAAAGTTGTTTCAAAACTTTAAATTTCTTCTTTAAGTTTGACGTATACAAAGTAAAATGTAGGAGAAAAGAATGACAAACATTAATAAAATACAAGTGTACTATATACAGCTACCCGCGAAAATATTCGTCCAGGTAAACAAAATCCCTTGTTTTACAAATAGAAGATGAAAAACGATTTCTTTCGCCACAAATCGACCACTAACGACCAGAACGGCTTAAATGTGGAATATTTTGCTAATAAGTTAATTATGAACAAAGTTACAAGCATTGAAGTAGGCATGGAAAAATTTACCTCCCTTTTGGTGAAAGTTGTGGTTTAAATTTGTGCCACTAAACGAAGGAGTATGATTTGTTCATCAAAATCCAAAATTTCAATTGATTATCTGCAGCGGTTCCAAAGTTATGAATTTTTACTTTAAGAAATAGAAGCGAAAATCGCGTGCGACTCGCGTTACCGAGAGTTCGCACGCGATTTTCGCCTCTATTTCGTAAAGTAAAAAATTCATAACTTTGGAAACGCTGCAGATAATCAATTGAAATTTTGAATTTTGGGTGAACAAATCATACTCTTTCTTTTAGTGGCACAAATTTAATTCAACTTACACCACAAAGGAGAGGTAGATTTTTCCATGCCTATTTCAATGCTTGTAACTTTGTTCATAATTAACTTATTAGAGAAATATTCCACATTTAAGCCGTTCTGGTCGTTAGTGATCGATTTGTGCAAAAAAATCGTCTTTCATCTTCTATTTGTAAAACAAGGGATTTTTTTTACCTGGACGAATACTTTCGTGGGTAGCTGTACTTCTATATTTCTTTCTTTTTCGCCTACAGTGCGTTTACAGCGCTTTGTTAATTTATAGAAATGTCGTCGATGCAACCCGTAAATACTCTGAATCAAGGTTTGGAGCGTGACTATACAAGCCTCTGCTACTAAGAGAATAAATACATATTTAGTCTATCCGAAGGTGTTAAGCTATCTGAAATGATGTATGTAAGTTGATGTTCATTTTTATACACATTGACCGACTCAGATATTAGGCATTGTAAATAGCATTACATGCGATGGTGAAATATATGTATGCGTTAGAATGACGGAGATGGTGATACGAGGTAGATATACATACGGTATTGCCAAAGTAGAATTACCACATTTTGTATTCTCGTATCTGTGACATGCTGACAATTTGCATATGTCTAAAATATTGATTGCGTTTTTTCCTAAAATAAATCCAATTCAAACAATTTTAAATATTGTTTGTCACTTCACAGTTATTAAGTATTGCTGTCCTTTTGTGAGATAATGAGGACAAATGTAACCGGGTATCAACATATTCAGAAATTTGAGGACTTGAGCAAGGTTCGTTAGCTTCCACAAGAGCATATACTTTGACCTCCTTTGCCATTCTTTCCTCAGTAAGTGGCCGTTCTTGTAGATTATGCTTGTTGTTACATTTTGAGCAGCCACTAATACAGCCCATATTTTCAAATCGGTGAACAATATTAAAATTTATATATATATATTTTGACCTTTATGTACTTATCTTTTAATTCCTAATTTATTTCCACTTGTAGGGCACAAAACAACAAATCATTAAATACCAATATTACATAAAAATAATATAGTCATTTTTGACAAAATGTGGATATATCTGGTTTTTTAAATGACCGATTAAATATATACAGCGCGGCTCTCAAGTAATAATGTGAAATATTATGTACTACAATCTCGAAGCATAATTTTTATTTAGTTTCAAAGAATGACGAAGGGTTCGAGTGACATCTCATTTTAAGGGGCTCACTGAGTATGGTATCATGGTTGTTTTACATTTGTTGTGTGCCGTGTGTCCATTGGATATCCTCATTTGACGGTAGAGGCCAAGCAGAAATCTAGCACTTATATCTTTCATTGAACACACGACAAGTTCGTTAAAGAATTTTCTTATATTCTTCATGAATATAAAATAAATTTAAAATATCCCTGTTTGAATAATTTTCATTTTCGATTGCAATGGACATAACGGAATCAAACTTGAAAGGTTATGGTGCCAGTTACTAATAAGAACTTTTGTTATCACATACATGGCTGGCTATTAAGAAAACGTTGTAATTGTCTCCAAACTTTGGCAACAACGTTAATAACTCGCAAATTATTACAGATAGGTATACAGAATGCTAATCCAGTTTGACGTAGAATTTAATTCTGTATCAAAATAGTGAAACCAAAATGAGTCATTGTATTTTAAAAATGATAAATTAATTGTCTGTAGTTGTACTAAAAGACAAGTAAATTTTGAACTGTAGCAGAAATGTCAAGAATTCTTCTATTCATAACGTCAATTTCATAATATTCCTTAAAAAATGGGGACGGTACATAACTACGCATCATGATATAAATTCAAAAATTTTCGGAAAGTCCTCTCAAATAACACCTAGATTTCGAAAATGTGAAGAAAATTATATCATTCCATTTGAAATAAGTTTATGTCAATTTTCAGTACTTCCGAAAGTACCGCCATTTTGAAAATTTTTTTAGTGAATAGATTTAATTACTCTGTATGTATATATGCAATTTTGGAGAAATTTATTATCTTTAGGAGGCCCGATATTTCTAATGGCCGGTCTGAATCAATAATAATAATAATAACTTAGTATTTAAATTATTTTGTAATCCAAATTTTATATATTTAAGCCGATTAAAAGTATTTCTTGGTGGCTCCTCTCAAGCACTCTTCGTAAGTCCACCAAATGTGTACCCGTTATATAGTTATGGGTAGCAACGCAAATTTTTTTTTTTTAGCAGGCGTGAATAACGCCCACCGTGGATAAGTCGTAAGTTAATCTAGTTATGGGAATCCACTATGAGTACAAATTTTCCAACTTCTAATAGCAAGACACAATATCCCTTTTGTAAATAGACTAAATTTGCTCAAAATGCATATACATATGTGTATACGTAACTGTGTATGTTTGGATACATTAATTTACGCACCCACTACAGAGAGAAAAGGTAAAATAGGAGTCATTTATTTAAACGAAACTTTCATGTGTTGATTTTCCTTGACGCTTAACAGATAATATTTTGGCTATAAAGGCAATATGAAAATTCACATCCAGAATAGTGTTCTCCTTCGTGTGTTACATGCAAAACTACGCTAATCGACAATGTATGGTGGGGCATTAATTTTTAAATTCCACAATTGTAATGAAACATGAGAAAAAGAAAACTCATTGAAAGTGAGGGACAGTACAAAGGAGTCAGATACGGGGATGCGGCGGACTTTAAAAAATACATACCTACGGAGACACATAAAAGTTACTTACCATTATTGTTAACTGCAAGATAGCGTTGCATATTATAAAACATCCACAGGTGTATTGGATAAATAATGGCAGTGCAAGAACAATGTTTAAGTTTTCTACATACCTGAAAATATATATTATTGCATGTAGAATTTTGTTTAGTAACCATGTTGAAATTAGATGAACAAACAAATTGTATTATACGCAGAACAACGATTCACTTCTTACAACGCCTTATAAATAAAAGATAAATAAAGATGTAGTACATAGTATTTCTTTTGAAGAATCATATTCATTGATATGTTAATGTTTTCAATAATAAAGACAAAAGATTATCGCTACATATAAATGTAGATATAGTGTATTCGTAAAGTAGCGAATAAATTCATTAAACATTAAAGGGATTAAAGGATCTATATTTTTAGTTTTTTTCCCGTAAGACTGAAACATACAGGGTGTATCAAAAGCAGATATGATGTCATCGTTATTTTTTTTAACATAACCCCCATTTTTACTGCAGAATTTGAAAGTACACATTTTGCTACATATGACAAGGTAAATATGGATGGTGGTTAGATGACGAAATTTTTAAAAACAATTATCCTGAAAATTAAATAATGTTAATGTATTAATATAATATATAATATAATATAATTTATTAATCAGTTGTTTCTGCACAGTCTTATAAGTATTGTTACTTTTTTTTAATTGGTATTGTCGATGTCACAAATACTTCCATTTGGTAAAAGGATTTGGACGTTAAAAATTTACGGAACGAAAAAGAATTTAAATTTTGTGCATTATTGGTTTTGGAGAGATACGATGAATACTCAAACAGAAGCGGTGCAGTCGTTTAATGCAACTAATCATGATCGACCCTCTATTAGTCCAATCATGATAAACAGAGTTGAGGCAAAATTTCTACGAGCTATGTCTACATGACGAGTTGTCGGAAAATGATTTGTATTGCTAAAATGAATTTAGTGATCAAATGCAACAATTATGCAATTTAGAATTATGCGAACAGTTTGGAGCGCCGCAGTGCTACGCTTTGCTTGTTCGGGCTGCTTTGGATAAAGTTTTTCCAAATCATTTGAATAGATAGAAGAGAGACGATTGAGTAGCCAAAATTTAACTTCTCTGGATTATATTTTGTGGAGATACTGAAAAAGTAAGGTATATGTTACTCGACCAACAGATTTAGAAGATTTGACAGCACAAATATACCAAAAAAATTAGACATATTACCGCAAATGTCATCGACAATGTTCAAAAAAATTTTCTTAACCACCTTGGCCATTGTCACATTTTTAACGGTGCTCAATTCGAACATTCAATTTAGGTAAATAGTTATAATTTTTACAATAAATTTTCTTCAAAATATGTTTGTATAACCACCATGCATATATACCTTGTCGTGTGTCGAAAAATCTGTCCTTTCAAATTCTGTGAGAAAAATGAGAGAGTTAAAAAAATACGATTACGTATTATGAATTTTATTATAAGTTATTTGAAGAAAATTTAATTCCTTAAGCTAGGTGAATTCGTTGCAAAATGAGATTCGTTATAATTGTTATTGGTTATTAGCAGTTATTGCTAATACTAATATTAACTCCTTACTTTATTAGTACCCTCCTACCTGTCAGAATACTATTCCAATAATACTTACTCAATAATCATCTTATGTAAAGTTACACATTCTCTGAGTGTATATTCTTCCATCTGCGATAAATTTGGATCGGAATTTTTTAAACCAATTAGTTGGTCTTCTAATATGGCTAGTTCCGCAATACATATGGCTAATAAAGACATCAGTAGAACATCAAGGCACGGAGAATTAATTGCGTAATATAATGTAAGTGGTAGATGCAGAAGATTATACAACATCTGATAATGTCCGATGTCTATTGGACAAGGGACCATCGGTTGTGTTTTTAGCGCTATCGGTAAGCCACAGGATACCAAAAAGAGTACACCTGTTGTTATTGCGAAATATCTCAGTAACAGTCCACAAATTCTCTCCGCCAACTGTAAATGCAGGTTTAATTTTTTGTGACGTGTATTAAAAATATCAGACTTTAAGTTTTCGAATATTGATAGATAATGTTTTTCGTTTATACGAATGCCCAACCACTTTCCCAAAATGCATAATCCTGGTATTAATATACATATCATTCGATTTACAAACATGGTTTTGTTCTGTTTAATACCGTTAAGAATATTAAGTATAAGTAGGCTAAACAAAATCGTATGAACTGCACAATGTATTATTGTCTTCAGTACTCCTACATGTTGTTTATTTCGAGATGGTACTAAACCTTGTTTTAATAAGATCTGACTTGGTTTCCATACTGCCTTTAAGCAACTCATATTGCATATACATACATATGTTCACCTTGTCACAGTATTTACAACGTAGTACCGTAGAATAGGACATGTATTAGAGGAACGATATATATAAAAAGACTCCAGGAAATTAACTTACTAATTAAGAGAATTAAGTTCAATTATTCGTTTTGATTGATGTTCTGTATTACATGTTATACATATACAGTTATAATGGTGGAAATAGTGGTGTAATGAGGATTATTTCTCTAATAATTATTGTAATAACGATATGTTACAAAGAAATATTATATGTACATCAATAAAAACATTCAGTGTATTTTATATTGGAAATACGATGTAAATTAAATAGAAACTATGATAATATATTAAGTTATGTAAAATTTCTACGACTGAACTATTAAGGTGTATAAATTCGTTTTCATCAAGTAGAAAGTTAGAAGGGGTCTGAGTACCCCTAACTTTCGAACGTCAGATTTTTATTCAATATTTTTTTATTTGAAGGAATTACTGGAAAAGAACTTAGTACAATTAAAATTTTGAAGATGTATATTCTATAGTGACGAGTTAAGATTAAAAAACAACCTTTTATGAAAGTTTTAGACTTTGTAACGCATGGTTTATATATTGATATAAGCTTCTTATATTTTGAAAGTAGAAATAGACGCGATAGGTTTTAAATAAATGTATGTGCTTGAATGAAATTATCTTCTGTAAGCGACTGGAAACATTCGTATTAAGTGGTGGCCCTAACTTCAAACCGTATTAGTGAAGGTAACATCGCAATTCTTTTGAAGTTCTTCAGCTTCTTCAGAAGGTTCCTAAAGACTGCTGTTGTCTTTTGCCCTTGTTGTATGCCTCATTTCTTCTTTGTTTCGCTGATTGGTTACAGTTTGATGAGCTGCATCCCTCCCGGTTATGTCGCCGATTGGCCATCAGTTATTCACCAGGTGTTGCTCAGTTTATACCCATTTTATCGGTTGAAGTTATCTGAATCTTCCATAATTTTCAGTGCTTGCCGTATCAATCTCTCATGCTACAGCGTAGTTGTGCCTAAGATTTTATTCTTGTCATAATTAATGCAATGGTCTCCGTTTTGAAATAAGTGTTCAGCTACTGCAGATGTATCTGTTTATCAACGTTGAGTATGCCGTTGGTGTTCCCTAATTCTGTACTGGATACTTCTACCTGCCTCTCTGATGTAACTCGCCGCAATTGCATACAAGTTCGTATACCTATGACTTTGGTTGTAGTTTAGGCAGCTGATCTTTATTTGAAAGAAGTAACAACTTTATCTTCTTGAAAGTGTTGAACCGTGTGGTAATATTCTTCTTTTCTAATATTTTTTTTAATGTATAAGTTATTCCAGCGATGTATGGTAGTATATGTATGGCGTATGTTCTTGGTTCTTGTCGACTTACATTTTTCTTCTTCTTATCTTTTCGTCTTTGTCGTATACTTTTGGTTTTGTAACAATTCAGTAGTAATGCATTGTGTAGATATTGAACATCAAATGGTCTGTGTTCCTTATCGCTGATCTATCTTCTCTTTCTTTCGCGTAATGATGGGACCTAGCGTGTAGATATCAGTCAGTATACGGTGTAGCTTATCTTGTCTTGCTGTCGTTGTGTTTTACTAATACATCGTAGGTAAAGTGCCATTATTCTCAATTTGAATGATGAAGTTAATGTTCGTTTGTTGCCTATTCAGATGTTGTAGAAATTCAGACAATGTTTCTCGTCCATGCGACCATATAACAAAGGCGTCGTCCACCTATGTATCTGTACTAGCATTGCGGTTTTCGGTTGACAGATTCAATAGCTTCTTGCTCGAAAGCTTTTATTACGATGTTGGCGATGACCGGTGATAATGGTGATCCCATTGCTGTACACTCTACTGTTCATAAAAGTTTCAATTCCATAAGAAATATGTTGAGGTCAAGCAAAATCTTGCCAATTCTATTAAATCCCCCAGTAGTTCTTCTGGTGCGTGTGGTGTCTTCTGTTTGATAATTTGGAGTATTTTGTCTACTGTTACATTCGTAAAGAAAGATTTTACGTCGAAACTAACTAAGACAGTAATAATAATAATAATATTCATTTATTTACATACTCCTAAACGGATATAAAACGCCAAACTTTACAACAAAATTAACATATATATGAAACTAATCACAAAATAGATTCTGATTATATCATCTCCATTTTTCCTCAAAAAAAAAATCGTATACATATATACCCATCGTAGATATACCCATCAAATATGTCGTACTGTGGGAGTATTATCACAAAATATGTTTGGTTTAATGTAGTGGCCCGACGTCAGAAGTATATGAAGCTTCTGGTTGTCGTCTTCTCTGTCTATTAGTAGTTACGTTTTATTTATCGGCTTGTACGACGATCACGTTTCCGTTCTTGCGGAGGTCTTGCAAAGCTTTCTCTTCATCTTTAGTGATATTTCTTATCGGAATTAGCTTATTGGCAGCGGCAGTGTTCAGGTGATATTGTATTTTGACAAATGTTAGTGTAACAGTTAGTCGGAGAAAGGGTGCATTTTTTGTTTTTTTGTTCCGGTGTTATTTAAAAATATATGCGTAGGATTAAGAATTTGTTTGATTTTTACCAGCTCTACTTTTTTTTTTTTCTTGTTTATCTATGGTCTCGTTCTAGCACACAAAGGAATGTTTTCATATTATTTTCCTAGCTATGAATAAAAAGCGTTTTAGGAAAGTTTTGTTTTTGCAACGATTCACTAACGGCTACATATCCAGCACTTTCTAATTCAAAAATCCCTATTAAATTTATTTCAGGCAAGCATCTGAAGAAAACCTGAAGAAATCTGACGAAAAAGGACTGTTAAAATTGAAAAACACATATTTCTTGTATTTAGTATGTTGCAAAGTGACAGCTTACATTGTCCACCTAATTCTACAAGCTAGAGAGGCATATTCAGATTTGTGCGCAATGTACGGCTGGCAAAATTTAAGCTATGCGATAGTTGTTCTCATAGTGGTGAGGGACCCTTCCTAAACGGCGGGGAACTTGTCCACATGGTAACATGTGGACGAGCCCAGCAGCGGGCTAAGCGCAACTCAGTCCTTTAAGGCAAAGCCTCTTCCTGCTGCCGACCGCAGTGCGGGGTATAACTACCCCACCCTACCCGAGGTACCACTGTGCAAGCAGAACACTGCGGTCTAGACCAGTAAAGGTCGAAAATAAATCTCCTGACCGAGCTGTCGTGTCGTGGCTAAGGTCTGCACCAGGAGACACGGCGCCGGTCGCATTGTGAAAGATACCACATATGCGACCGATAAACCGTCCCCTCCGGGGGTCGGGGGTCTAGGCTTAATTGCACGGGCCGAGAGGAGACAACCTCATTATCAAACCTAAATCCTAAGGTGGCGGACTAGGCCGAGAGGATGCGTGGCTGGATAGAAGACCAGTTCCAACTAGTCCAACCAAGGGGCAACAGGCGCACCCCATTGGATCATAGCCTTACTCCAGTAATGCGGGGCTCTGCTGGAGCGTACCAATATTTCCCCAGCTACTCGTGGGATCAACTATGGAAGAAGATCTAAACAAAAACACAATTAAAAAACCCTTTCCCAAAGCTGAAAAGCAGGAAAAAACGCTAAAGATGGACCAAAGGCGGAAACGCCCGGCCCATCTAAGCTACCTAAGACCAACCTGAAGGTTGGCTCCGTCGAAGATGTAGACCTTATGTCCGACGACGAGATCCGAACAGCTCGACTGTCGGGAATATCCAGGGCCAAAGTGCAAAAACTGGTGAAGCAGGGTCAAGATTACATTGAGGCCAGAAGAGCCGTAATCAAAGACAACTTCATCCGGCACGCACAAAAGGGCCAGGAGGACGCTACCAAGGCGCAACCACAAGCCAAGAAGGCAAGCAAGCCGCGAGAGTCGGGAAAGGCCAAGCGGGTAAGCAAAGTACCGGAGGGGACCGAAAAACGACCACGGTCGGAAGGTAGCACCCCACCGAGTGCGCCGAAGAGCAAAAAGCCGAAAACAGAGGGCTCGACCTTCAAAGAGGCAGTCTCTTCGGTGAAAGTGGCGGTAGTCAGCGATGGCTACCCTGCTAATCACTTGGAACCGGACAAGCTTAGAGCAGTCCAGAACGCCTTACTGGCTGCCTACGATACGATTACGGAAGAAGGACCCCAAGTCCGTTTCGTAAGATGTACGCATCGTCCGGGCCACCTTATTGTGACCTGTGCCGATGAAGAAAGCGCCCAATGGCTTAAGGAAGTTGTTCCTGCTCTCAGGCCCTGGGAGGGCGCAGCCCTCAGGGCTTTGGAGGGCGGAGACATTCCAAGGCCGTGGGTTTGCACCGCTTTTGTACCTGATGAAGAGGGACAAAAGGTACCGGCCGAAAGGGTACTAAGCCGTTTAAGGGTAAGTAACCGAGGCCTTAACACTAAACTTTGGACCGTTTGGAACTCCACCAGAGGGGACAAAGGAACAGTGTGGACCTTCTCCGCAGACAGAGAGTCGGCGGAGGAGCTCAAAAGCTAGACCTGCAGCCGTACTTTGGCCTAGGAAAATTAAGATTCCGGGTCAAGGAAGGGCAATCAGGTCTAGAACAGACAGGCGAAGATAGCGCCACTAGCGAGAAGGAGCCATCCGACCCGAAAGGCACAGCGGCCACCGAGGAGGAGACCCCGTCCATCGATCCCAGCCCGGAAAGCCAGTCTTCTGAGAGCGGAATTAGCCCCCTCAAAAGGTATTCTGCCCCTGTGGGGGCTGTTCCAATGGAGGAGGACGAGGCTGCCGGGGGAGCGGCCGACAAGGAACCCTCTTCATAAAAATGAAGAGGGAGATCCAGGTCCTGCAGGCGAACCTACAACATGCAAAAGCTGCATCAGCAACGCTTGTTAGGAGGTTCGATAATGAAAGCCTAGATGTGGCACTACTGCAGGAACCATGGCTCGTAAAAGGGAAAGTTTCGGGCCTAACACCACAACAAGGTAAGGTATTATACAACCCTAGGTCAGTTAGGCCAAGAGCTTGTATACTCCACAGTTCAAGGGTGACATGTACACTAATCCCGGTCCTCTGTACCGACGATGTGGTTACAGGTATCCTTACTGCCAAGACCGAGGAGGGGACTAAAAGCTGGATAGTCTGCTCAGCCTACTTCCCCGGGGAGGACAAGGAGTGCCCACCCTCCATATTAAGCAGCTTAGTCGCATATGGAGAGAAAAGAGGCCTCCATGTAATAATAGGATGCGATGCAAACGCACACCATACGGCATGGGGAAGCACGAACACCAACGCACGAGGTGAGTCACTTATGCAATTTATATTTTCAGAAGGGTTGGAAGTAGCCAATATAGGCAGGGAACCCACATTTGTCACAAGAGCACGAGCAGAGGTACTTGATGTTACGCTATGCTCGTGCAAGGTAGTTAATACCATAAACAGATGGCACGTATCGGAGGAACCTTCGTGTTCGGATCACCGACACATAAGATTCAACCTGAACGTCAGTCTCACCGAGGCCAAGTACAGAAACCCTAGGGAGACAAACTGGCAAGGATATTTAACGTCCCTCCAGGTGTCTCTCGAGGGAGGGACAGCCCCGGTGGAAAGAATCGAGGGGTTAGAACTGGCAGTAGACCAAGTGCACGAAGCTATTATAGCAGCATACAAAGAAAACTGCCCAGAAAGAACGAGGCGGTACAAGGGCGCCAAGACAGTGTGGTGGAATAGGAACCTAGAGCAATTACGAGCCGAGGTCCGCAGGTTATTCAACAAAGCCAAATCCGACCACACATGGGAGACATACAAAACTAAATTAACGCAGTACAATAAAGAGATACGTAAGGCGAAAAGAGACTCGTGGAGGAAATTCTGTGAGGAGCTGCAAGATACCCCTGCATGCTCGCGCATCCACAAAGTCTTAGCCAAAGAGGGTAGTACTGCGACCGAAGTAGGCTTCATCAAACGAACGGATGGAACCTACACAAGCACTCATAAAGAGAGCATTGAAGAACTGATAAAGGTTCACTTTCCGTCCGCTAAAATCTTGAAGGGTACTCACGGGCCGGCCGAACCAGACCAAAGGCCGAACAGGCCGAAGCGAGACGACTGGAGGCTGGCCACAGAGATCACGAGACCCGCAAGAATTAGATGGGCGATTAGCAGATTTGCACCATTCAAATCCGCGGGCACAGACGGAATATTTCCGGCCCTACTTCAGAAAGGGATGGAGATACTGATACCACATCTCACAAAAATCTTCAAAGCTTGTATAGCCTGGGGATGGGTTCCAAAGGCATGGCAAAAGGTCAGGGTAGTGTACCTACCTAAGGTGGGTAAGATATCTGATCAAACGCCAAAGTCATACAGACCGATAAGCCTGTCCTCCTTCTTACTCAAAACTCTTGAAAGGTTGGTGGACAGGCATATTAGAGACACTGCGCTGAGAGAACATCCACTCAGTGACAGACAGTACGCCTACCAACCAGGAAAATCTACAGAGGCAGCGTTAGATGACCTCAACAGGCTAATTTCAAAATCTATAGAAGACAAAGAGATAGCCGTAGCGACTTTCCTGGATATAGAGGGGGCATTTAACAATGCCACCACAAACTCAATTATCGAGGCTTCAAGGAGAAAAGGAGTTGCGCCGAAGCTTCTGCAGTGGATAAGAGCCAGCCTGGAAAGAAGGATAATTACATCCACGATTGGCGAGGCTACAATCGAAGCGGAGGCGGGAGGAGGCTGCCCGCAGGGTGGGGTGCTATCTCCTCTTCTGTGGGCCGCTCTCGTTGACGACCTAATCCTAAAACTGACCAGAAAGGGCTTTTACTGCCTGGGATATGCTGACGACCTAACAATAGTCGTTAGAGGGCGATTTCCGAAAGTTCTGATGGAACAGATGCAAAGAGCTCTAAACACGGTGGACAGCTGGTGCAAACAAGAGCGGCTAGTAGTCAATGCTCAGAAAACACAAGTTGTCACGTTTACAAGAAAAAGATCGTTAGAGGGTCTGCAACCACTAGTAATAGGTGGGGAAAGAATACCACAGGCCAAAGAGACGAAATACCTAGGAGTATGGCTGGATCAAAGGCTCACGTGGAACACTCATATCCAAAAAATAACCAACAAAGCTACTATTGCCTTGGGCAGGTGCAGGAGGTTATGTGGAAAAAACTGGGGCCTTAGCCCCAAAATGACTCTGTGGCTATATACCAGGGTAATCAGACCCATGATAGCATACGGAGCTATAGTTTGGTGGCCAAAAGTGCGGCAGGTGGGGGCGGCCAGAACGCTGGGTGGCGTACAAAGACTAGCTTGTCTGTGCGCCACAGGGGCAATGAGATCGACCCCCACAGCCGCAATGGAAGTCATTCTAAACCTGCCACCGCTACAAATCTTTATACAAGGAAGCGCTAGATCTGCAGCTTACAGACTCATGCACAGTCAGGCACCGATAAGTAAATCGCACGGTGCAGAACATCAAAAATTACTAGATGAACTCAAGGCGGGGCCCCTAACGGGGACGCCAAGCGACGCCATGGTTCAGAAATTTAACCTAGATAGAAAATATCAGGTTATAATACCAGATAAGAAGGACTGGGAATATGGCCCCCAGTAAGAGCGGACTCAAGCTGGTATACCGACGGCTCTAAAACGGACCACGGCGTAGGAGCTGGTATCTACAGAAAGAAGCCGTGCAAGGCCCTTACATTGAGCTTCAGCAAGGACTCGACAATTTTCCAGGCTGAGGTTGCGGCGATTCACCACTGTGTCAGAGAAGTAGACAGTTGGGCCGAACCAGGAAAAAGCGTCGCTATTTACTCTGACAGCCAAGCAGCACTTAAAGCTATCAGTTCCGCAAGTGCTGACTCAAAGCTGGTTTGGGACTGCGTAAGAGCCCTAAATGAGGCGGGCACCCTAAGGAAAATCACTTTGGCCTGGGTCCCCAGCCACATGGGAGTGAAGGGAAACGAGGCGGCCGATGAGCTGGCCAGACGAGGCTCGTCAAGGCCTTTCATAGGAGCGGCCCCTTCCTTCGGCACTACCAAATCACAAATTAAGAGGTCCATCTACGAATGGTCACAAAACAAGTCCAAGGAATGGTGGGTAAGATCGCCAGGACAAAGACAGGCTAAGGAGTTCCTAAGGGAACAGAGACCTAAGTTTACTGAAGACTTACTGAGTAAAGACAGGAAGACTGTCAAAATGATAGTAAGTCTGATGACCGGTCACTGCAGACTGAACAGGCATATGTTTAACATAGGCCTGGCAGAAAATGCTCTCTGCAGATTCTGTCAAGAGGAAGAAGAAACCCCAGTTCATGTATTGTGCCATTGTGACGGCCTAGCGAGGACAAGGTTTCTAGTAATGGGGGTAGAGAACCCCACAGCCAACGGCTACACAAAAGAGCCGCTCTCAAAAATGATAAGTCTGATTAAGAAGGCGAAACTAGAGAGCGTTCTCTAAGGTAAAGGGGATCACAATAGACCTGTAAAGGTCGCGGTGAAACAGGCCCGCATGCCACCCCACTCTTAACCTAACCTAACCTAGTTGTTCTCATAAGACAAAACCAGCAGCTGTTATATTCAGATTTCAATTAACTTTTAAAGGCAGCGATTTTTACATTTTTGTCCATATCTGGCAAACGAACAGAGTTGGTGTTTATGATAAGGTTGTGTAAGGTGTTTGTTTTATATATGCAGAGTTTCAATGATGACGCGACTATATCCCGTTTTCAGATGTGCATTTATATTCGACTTTACGTACTACTACACCTTCCCCCTTTGTCTTCAATGTTCCATTTCTTCCTATTTGGATTTACATATGTGTGGCGAAGCAATAGATTTTGTCTTTCCTGGTCGTCTGTATAATACAAGATTGGCGAAGCAAATTGAGGAGCATCCGTTCGTGATTGATCCTACTTCTTGCTTAACTTTTAATCTAAGTCCCTAAAATTTCTGCCTTCAGCAACAATTGCATAGAGGAAGCCTATCGTTGCAGTTGTACTCATCACACCCATCACCCCAACAGGCTTATCTTCCCATTTTTCTTCCGTATAAGTAGTAATCTCGGTCAGACTCTTTTATCACCAACGACAAACTTCCTTATCGTGAACAATAAGTAAGGCTGATTAGGTTAGATTAGATGTGAGGGCAGTGGCGCTGCTGTCTATAGTCACCGCGACCTGCATGGGTCTTTGCCTTTCTGGTTGTTAGACTAGTTGGAGGCTTTTAATGAACCTTAGAATTAGTCTGGAATTTTAGTCCTGGATATCAGGAGGCGTTAGAAACGGCCTACTGAAGTTTTGATGTCGAGTATGACTGGCAGCAACACATTTACACAGAATGTGTTCTGCCGTCTCTAGAACTTTTTGGCATAGACGGCAGGTTTGATCCTCAGCTTTTCCGAGTATATGTAGGTGGTACTACTGGAAAACGCGATTTATTTGGTAGAAATAGAAAACGCTATTTATTTATGAATGAAATTCTAAAACAAGACAAGATGGGATAAGATATAATACATGCGCGTTCTCGTTTCATTCTGCTTTATAGATGTTTGTAAAGCGTGTTAACACTTTAAGAATAAATCAAAATTTGTGAATTTTTTGATATTACCTTTTCTTCGGGTACTAAAAATGTTTCTCTTACAAATTAGATGCAGATGTGAAATAATTAAATGGGAGTATCGGAGTACACGTAACTAAAAATCTATAAATTCACGTTTATGACTCCACGCAAATCTAACTGAGATAAGAAATAAAGATGTAGATTCCAAAAACGAAAATAATTTGATTCTTTATTTAATGCCAAATTTTTGCCGAGAGATTGTAAGCTTCTTCAGGGCGTTAAAATTTAAATCACTAGCACCTCATTGATCTTAAAATGTTACAAATATAGCGTACAAACATAGTAGACATGATATTTCGAACATTAAATAAGAGAATCAAATTATTTTCGTTTTTAGAATCTACATCTCAGTTAGATTTTCGTGGAGTCATAAGCGTGAATTTATAGTTTACTATGTATGTTAAAATTATCAAATTGAAATTGCAAAAAATGAAGTTAATTCTCACCGATTACGAGCACAATTCTCATCAAATTTCGTGCTTGTCCGTGCAGTGCACGCAGTATATACTGAACGTGCAAAGCATTCGTAAAGATATATGGCTGATAACCTTTGAACTGACAGTTCTCGGACTGCAGATCATCGTTTATTGCATTATTGACGTATCAGGTAATCAAACATGGACATATGCGGATTTTTACTCTGTTATAAAGCACATCTAAAATATTGTCTTGTCTTGCAACAAGAAAGTAATTTTGTTACTTATACTATTGAAGAATTAAGTACGTAAACCTAAAAATTGTTTTTGGATGAAATAGTGGTTACTATTACGTAGAAAACTGTTACCTACGGTGAATGCTCGAAATTAGCGTCAGCTCATTCCACAGATGTATGTATTAACCATGATTCATAATTCCCGAATAGAAAAATACACATCTGCTGCATCAGTTTTGAATCAATAGCAACTATTCCGCACATGATACAAAAAAACTTGGGTCGTTGCTATGAGCACGGCTCGGTATCAACATAATATATATGTATGAATCATATACTAGTTGCGAACACCATTCAGATACCGATGTTCAAGTGCCTTTTTATTTTAATTAGAATGCTAGATAAAGGATAAATGCCATGTACAGTACAGTATTATATCAAGACGAACTTATTTCAACAAATCACGTTGCCATATGTGTAGTTATTGATATGCAGAGCTGTCAGAAACGCGCTTTATGCCATACGCCTAAACTACAACGTTTTAGCAAACACAGTGAATATTCTAATATGTATACACATATAGTGTAGTAAAGATCATTTGTTATTATCGTTCATAAATTGTATTATCACCTTCATAATACACTTGGTCGTTTCTTCAGGATTCTTATCTTCATATTTATTTATTTCAAAATATTCAATAGATCAATTGCACCTACTGTTATTTTTTCATATACAGGGTGGTTGGTTTTTCATTGTCCAGCCTATATCAGCTTTGATATCAAAAATTCAAAAAAATGTTAGAGGACATGTTTTTATCTCTAAATGGTCCATATTGCATCATTAATAATCTCTCATGGCTTACTGATTTTTAGCAGCGATAATCAACTTCATTTGTTTTAATGGAACAGCCTATATATATTCTGCAAAAGTGAATCTTCATTAAATTTTGTTTATCATGATACATCACAAGTTGGCATATGTGTAACATTTGTCTATGGAAACGAAATAATAAGTAAAGGTATTTAAAACTAAAGTTTGCTTTTTCTAATATACATTAAAAAACATTAAGTAGGTACTACATACCTAATAAGTAATATGTCTTATAATTATTTTTCAAATTGTCCACCATTACTTTCTAAACATTTGTAGGCTCGCCTAATTATGTTCCTCCTGGCGTTTTGCAGCATTGCAGGTGTAATTAGCAAGCAAGCTGCGGTAATTTTATTCTTCAGTTCCTGAAGATTTTGACAAAGAGTATCATAAATTTGGTGTTTCAAAAAACGCCATACAAAAAAATCAAGAATTGATAAATTAGGCGATCTGCAGACCACGAAATTGGTCCTCTGTTGCCGCTCCAGTTTTGACCAAATTCATTTTTTAGATAGTTTGTTTCTGCAGCTCTGTTACGAGGTGGGGCGCCGCCATGTTGGAACCACAAGTTTTGTCTTAAAGCTAATGGGAGATTGTCTATATAGTCTTCAAATTTTGTAAAAATAATAAATATCGGTTCTGAGTCAAAGTCCCTCGTAAAAATATGTCCCCAAAATTTCATTGTCGACTATTCCTACCCACGCGTTAATGGAAAAACGCACTTGAGCACGAGTTTCAACTATTACGCGAGGGTTTACATCGTCCCAGTAATGCGTATTCTTTTTATTAAAAATACCATTAGCATGTAATGTTTGGACTAAATGTAATTTAAAAGGCTTTAGTTTGTGCAATTTTAAAATATTCATAATTTTGTGTCTTTGAATATTCAAATCAAACGCTGCTTGTCTTGTAGAAGTTCTTGGATTGGCTCTAAAGTAAGCTAAACTAACAACTTCTATTTATACGCCTTGAAAAGGTACCATTTAACCGCAGAGAATTGTCTAAAGTTGAAAAGTATTTACGTGCGGTTGTTTTCTGTCAGGATATAAATTTTGATATAAGATAGCACCCTGAAGTTTATTGTTGTTTGACCTGTGAGAACAGCACAACATATCAACTTTTTCACTGGTTGTGAAGCTCATGTTCATTTAGCTCATACAAAACACTAACGTTTTCTTAGTTAAATAAGAACCGCAATACTTTTATCACTATCAAACACTTCTAACTGCCTTATGTCAAATATTTACAGGAATACACAATAGGCTGTAATTCAACTAAAAGATAACAATTTTTTTACTTTATAGTCAATACATAACCTCTTTTTGTCTTCTCTTTACATGCGTTTTATAGATATTTAACGTTTTTTGATCAATATATTATTATGTGGTATTTGAAGAGTTCTAATTGAATTAATTATCATTTAATTAATTTTTGAAATGTTTAATGTTTAATGATGGTTATAACTTATTAACTTTACGTTAATTGTTAAAAAACAAAAAAAAAAAAAGACTTAGAACAGCGATTGAGGGAGTGAAAAATGAAAAACACAAAATTAATAAATCGGTCATTATACAAAATATTACTACTTTTAAAGAGTTTTGTTCTTAGACAATACGATGATCTTTACAAACATAAATCAACACAACACACTCATAATTACACAGAAGGTTATACGCCATATTATCGACAAAATTCTAACCAAAATTATAAAACAGGCAATTTTAACACACATTTTAACAGCAGAAACACCAACTATCAACAAAATTCTCGTCCATATCAAGGTTACAATCGCCAAAATATTCCACAAAGCTCTAATTCACATCAAAATTACAGTCGTCAAAATTATCAACAGAATTCTAATTTTAATCGAAACGAACACACATTACATCAAAATTCAAATACACACAGACATTCTAATCAACAATCTGGAGTTAAAACTCACAACAATTCACGGCAACAACCAGAATACCGCAATCCATATGAACATTCACACAACGTAAATGCATTGAACGTTATAGCTGACGTACACAATTCACAAGAAAATTCCGATCATTTTTTATAAATAATCCACAAAATTCTAAGTATACAGTAATCTCAGACAACAACTATGAACATCCGAAGCATTTATTCACAACTGACCACAAAATTCTCACTGATGATCTAACATTACCGTTAGTGGAGGTTAAATTGGATACTTTGACATTAACAGCGTTGGTAGATAGTGGATCTGAGATAACTCTATTGTCCAGCAGAGTATTCGCGGAAAATATGACGTATTTTAGTAAAAGGGTTTTTAAAATAAACAATGTTGAAATAAGGGCATCCACTGGGAAATTATTATCAAAAATTGACAGTTGTGTATGTGATACGGTAATTTTAAACGATATTCACTATTCGTGTAGATTTTTAGTAATGAACGGGTTAAAATATGACGTAATTATAGGAGCAGATTTTTTAAACAAACACAATGTAATAATTGATTATGACAGCAACGAAGTGAAGTTAGGTGATAATTTTTTACAATTCAAAAATTCAATCAAAACAGAGGTAGAATGTGATAGGGAAAACGAATTAATAATAAATGGTTTAAATAAAAGTTTATGTAAGATTTTGAATGAAGATATGCATGCAGATGAGAATGCAGATGAGAATGAAGAGGGTATGAAGGGTATGAATAATAAGGGGATTAATGATAAAAATAATTATATTTATAATGATTATGATGTAAGTGGGAATGATAATGGGGATATTTATATTAAAAAGAATGATAAGATAAGTGTGATAGGGTACAAGTGTGATGAGAAATACAGGAATTTTGTAGATGAATTGTTTAAAAGAAACCATAGATTGATTGATGAAAGCGCATGCGTTGCTCCCAACATATACGAACACAAATTAGTAGTTAATGAATCATTACCGTTTAATCCGAAAGTTTATCCAATTCCTCAAGCATTCAGGGAGAAGGTCAAAGTAGAAATACAAAAAATGCTGGACAATGGGATTATCGAAAGGAAGGTAACATCGTTTATAAATCCCATCGTTGTGGTAAAAAAGAAATCGGGTGACATTAGACTATGTTTAGATGCTACATTATTAAACAGTAGATTACAAAAGCAGTATGAATTACCTTGTCGAATCGATTCAATCCTCAGTAACTGTCATGGCTGCAAAATATTTTCAAAATTAGATCTACGACACAGTTTTTATCTTATTCCATTAAACAAGGATAGCAGGAAATATACTGGGTTTTCAATCGAAGGAGTATCCTATGTGCATGCTGTTGTTCCATTTGGGCTTTCCACAGCCACAAGTGCCCTCACGTATGCTCTAGAACGAATATTACATCAATATAGTGATTTTTGTGTTTATTACGTAGATGACATACTCATTTTTTCCAAAACTGTCGAAGAGCATTGTAATCATTTAAGACAAATTATACATAGTTTAAACGCAAACGGAATGAAAATAAGTTTAGAAAAATGCGAATTTTTTTTAAATTCAGTATCATATTTAGGTTATGTTGTGAATCAGTTTGGTATAACTTTGGATGAAAAACGATTAAATAAAATTAAACATTTTCCTAAACCGAGCAATATTAAAAAACTACAAGGATTTTTAGGGTTGTTAAATTATTATAAAAGATTTCTTCCAAATATGTCAAAAACATCCATACCTTTGTATCAGCTATTGCAAAAAAACGTTAAGTTCAAATGGACGCAAACGCAAGATGCAGCTTTCACAGAAATTCGGAATCAATTTTACAATAAATTGTTGTTAATTCATCCAAATTTTGAACGTTTATTTTACATTAGGACAGATGGTAGCGACTCATCAATAGCTGGAGTAATTTTTCAGTATGACGACAATGGTTTGGAATGCCCAATTTCATTCGTATCAAGAAAACTAACACTTACCGAACAGCATTATACAGTGGCAGAGATTGAAATGTTAGCGATTGTATTTACGATTTCAAAATTTAAATTTTATATTTTGGGTAGAAAATTCATCATACAGAGTGATAATAAGGCTTTGTCTTCAATTTTAAATACTAGAATTTTAAACAATCGAATTTACAGGTATTATTTACTGATACAAAGTTACGATTTTGAAATTGAACATATTTCAGGGAAGGAAAATTTAGTTGCTGATATTTTTTCGAGAATGTATTCTGACAAAAAATATCGTAAATTTTTTACAATAAATAATATTCAACAAAATTCTTGCATTTCAGATATTTTTGATAAACAAAATATCATTTCACATCAAAAATGTTCCCATTTACAGAAAATTTTTAATGAATTAAAAACTAATAAAATTTATAAGGGTTACTTTATTGAAGATAATATTTTAGTGAAAAAGGTTAATAATTCTCATCTAATCGTTTTATCAAAACTCAAAGCAAAAGCAATTCTTAACGAATTACATAACCTCTACTGTCATTTAGGTTTGAAACGGTTACATATGCTTTTTAGGTAAAAATTTATAACGAAAGCAGATTGGAGAATAGCAAAAGAAATTGTAAACACTTGTGACGTATGTCAATTAAATAAAACCAAAAATTATGTACCTTATTATCCAGGAAAATCGATTGTTAGTAATCATCCTCAAGATATAATTTCTTTAGATTTTTTAGAACATCTACTGCCATCAAACGGTTTTAGAAACATACTTGTGATCGTAGATCAATTTTCTAAATTTGTTCGTTTTTACACAACTCGTAGCTGTAGTGGTGTTACGGTAATCAACTGTTTAAAGGAATATTTTATTACTGTCGGTGTACCTAAAACAATTATAATGGATAATGGTAAATGTTTTGAAAATTCTAAATTACTCACATTCTTGTCTCGACACAACGTTAAATTTATTTTTACACCTATTTGTCACCCCATCTCTAATCCATCTGAAAGAAGTATCCGTGAGTTACAACAATATCTTCGTATAATGTGTAACGATTCACATACCTTATGGAGTGAATATGTTCCTGTTATCGAGGAAATCATAAATGTTATTCCTACGACCACCTGTGAAATACCACCAATACGGTTTCATAGTAGTGAACCTGTACCTGTACCTCGTCCTTGGAATTTATTAAACACTGTTAATCCAAGATTATCCGATTTAATCTCTACAACAAAACATAAACTTTATAAATTACATCGTAAAGCCCATGAAAAGTTACACAGACAAATTAAGAAAGTTACTGTTTTTAAAGAGGGTGATCTGGTTATGCTCAGGAACAATAGAATTAGTGATTTTAAAAAGAACATTGAAAAAAAATTCTTACCTATTTTCGAAGCATTCCACCTTTTATAGTCAAACATGTTTTAGGCAATAAAACATATCATTTGATGTATCCTCACTCATTTTTTTCACGAGGTATTTTCTCAGTAGAAAACATTTTTAAATTTCGTACTTAACTGTCAAAATTTATACACTTAACTGACATTAACTTAAGTAATGTCATTTTGTTTTACTTATGAAAATATAAGCGTCGTTGTACGTCTACACCGCGCTCATATTTTGCGGGGGTAATATTATGTGGTATTTGAAGAGTTCTAATTGAATTAATTATCATTTAATTAATTTTTGAAATGTTTAATGTTTAATGATGGTTATAACTTATTAACTTTACGTTAATTGTTAAAAAAAAAAAAAAACACAAATATAATAATAGTAATTTTTTATTTGAGAGAAAAATTCAAAATTTAATGTAACATATACAAACACATACATGACACAACACGACTCGATTAGGCATTAATTTCCAAATTAAAAATACATCGTTAAATAAATTAGAAATCTAGTGGGGAATGACGTAACGCCAGTTTTGGTAGTTCGGAGCAGCAGCAGGTGGATGTAAACAGATTATTTTTTTGACAGTAAGAAACAGTCACCAAAAATTAAAATTTAACATAAAACCGCATAAAAACGATTTGATATTTATACAAAAACACGCTACAAGTGATAAGTGGGTGTCAGGAATAAGAAAGAAGAAATAAGAAGAAGAAAGAATAGAGAACAATTCATCAGGACGAGAGCGAACTTAAAGGGAAATTGAAGAGGATAACTAAAGAAGAATAACAAAATAAACACGCACACACACACACACATATAATTAGCAAGGTAAGAAAGAGGGTGGGATAATTTTAAGACTTTTTGTACAATTTTATTATTATATTTGTGTTAATAATTTCAATCTTTCATTTCTGTCGTTTGTGACAGAACAATATACTGCACAAATTCCAATAAATAACATTCGTAGTATAAACTAAACGGCATGAATAAAAGTACCTTCATTAATCACTTTGACATATGCTTGACATTTAAAATAGTGTAATTTACACCAGCTATTACCCTGGTGCAGATAAACAATCCTGGTGCAGCACTGGTTTTGTTTACACCGTGCAAAGGAACGAGAATCTGGTGTAAAGTGTAGTTCAGTGCTGCACCGTGCTACACTTTTTTAGCAAAGGAAAAGGGCTAGCAATAACAAAAATACGTATATAAATTATTTAATATACCTTGTCATAATATATTATGTACTTGACAGTGACAGTATCGTTCTTTTTTGCGTTACTCCACAAAAAAATAGTACAGATATAAATATGTTGCTTATTAATAAAATTGTTAAAATTTTGCTCGTTACAAAAAATATTATACAAACCACGTTCGTGAAGATCATTTCCAGCATTCGCGCTAATAAAATCCGCGCTTATGCTGGAAAATCGTCTTTCCGAACTTGGTATGTAAATTACTATTATACAGTACGAGCAACAAAGATTGAAGCGTGCTGGTTCTATACTTGTTTCTAATTTTATCAAAACTATCTTCTAATTAGACCTTTACCCATAATGCCTTTGAATTTGCTGTCAAGTAGTGTATTAATATTGTCATCTTGTCAGTTTATATTTTCCTGCTCGATATTTTGTGTTTGTAACTCCTTTAACTTTGTTGTAATAAGAAACTCGTTTTTTTTAACGTTGTTTACATTTTGCTCATTCACTGGTAAGTAAAATAATTCGTGAAATAATTTTGTTGCAATAGTTGTTAAAATGTTTAGGAATCGACCATTCAATGTTTACGATTGAGGAGAACACCTTCCTTTTGGAAGCATACTTTCGTGGAGGATTTCGCAAACGTTGTTTTAACCTAAAATTTTTTAAAATAATTTTACCCTTGTCAAAGAAATTTCACTGTGATCGGCGCATACATTGTTTTTGGTTTTATGCTTAGATGTTGCAACGTGGTTTTCTTGAAGGCCGTTTCATTGTAAAAATTTAACTGCCGGCCAACTGTAAGTTTTTTGCCCAGACTTTATATTTTTTGCATAAATTTTATAATTTGATTTCTCCGTAATACAGGTCTGATGAAGGAATAAATTATATTTCCGAAACGTCACGAGGCTAAATACGTCTTTTATTTAACAAACCCAAATTCTAGTTTTTATTTTCAATAAAAACAGTAATTTACATCATTAAACAATATTAGAATCTTCAGTGTCAAAACTGATTCATTTCACATCGCAAGTTTTCTATATAGGTATATACATTATTCAAACATGTTTCTTTCCATATCAGATATTGTTTGGATACTTTTGTGCTCAAACTCCTGTTTTATTTTTTCAACATCAAATAGCTTTAAACGGCTAGCCACAAAATCGCCAAACTGCTCCTCACGCGTTCTGGATTGCCGAGATTATGTTGGAGCCTGTTCCATAAATGTTGAGATAGCACCCAGTGCACCTGATGCCTCTTTCAAAAATTCATCACCTGTATCACCTTTCCCTCTTTTACGACTAGGTCATGCCACGGGTGTTACTGCAATTGATTGTGGTCTTGCCACTACTTCAGGAGATGCTGTATCCACTTCAAGTTCTATGACTACATCCTATAATTAAATTCAATTATTTATAAATAAATAAGCCAATTTTTTTAGTATTTTGATAAACCCGACACTTAATGGTAGAAGAGTTCACGATTATATATACTTATGTATATCTTAATATCGTACTTCTAGAGTAAAAACCTCAGCTAAATTCCCGCTTAACTCCAAGGAATCAGTGGCTTTTCTAATGTCGCCCTGCTCTTTTAAGAACATCATCTTCGGAAAATACCACAGAGATGGTTCGTATATCTACCTGAGGAAATAAGTATGTTAGTAACTAAAATATTACAAAAATTATAATTAACAATATGCTAGTTACAGATAAGTGCGCATAATGTGAAATAGGATGTACGGTAATGTGTGATACCAATTCCCGAGCTTCTTTTATTAAACTATTTGTATCATTTAAATGGTGTAGGTTTAACTCTATTGTTTTACTTGCTTTGTAATTATACGTTATTAGAATTTTAGTACATAAGCAGAATAAAGATATAGGAAATCTCAAGGATCCTTGTCAAGTGCAGTCGTAACTGAACTTGTTCTTCCCAAGGACCCCGGATGTATAGGATTGAATATATTGCCATTTAATGCCTAAAAGTCTACAAGTCTGCGTGCAAAAAATGGAGAAGAAAGCAGCTACTATCTAACAAAACTTAACTACAAATGCAATACATAGCTAGTCGTATATATTGTACATGCAATGAAAGCTCTGTAAGTAGAAAAAGAAAATTAAAAAAAAAAGAAAAACAAAAAAAAAGACAAAAAAAGCACACCTGAACAATCGCAGCGCACACCAACAGCGTCACACAGTACCCTGACACATTATCCGTCTTAAATTCTTTTAAAAGACCCTTTACACAACTGCTTGAGATGGTTAGGTATTTTATTATAGATTTGGACTATCTGGTATGAAAATGATTGCTCAAACAGTGCGGTTCGATGCATTGGAGGAGTTAGGGAGCCTCGAAATCGTAAATTCAGAGTATGAACATCCGTACGAAATTTTATTTTATTATATAAGTACATTGGCTGTTTTTCTACTATTATTTTATGGTACAAAGTGGCACTCTGGAGAAATCCCCGATTTCTCATGGTCAGCCAATTTAATGTACTCAATTTATGCGACACATGATCTCGCTTACGGATACCGAAAATCATGCGCAGGCATGAATTCTGTACCCGCTGTATTCGCGCTGAATTCTCCGCGGTTATACATGGTGTGTAGACTGGGGCACAATATTGAAAACTTGAAAGAATTAGAGAGTCACACAAGTATCTTTTGGTGTCAAGTGACAAATAATGACGGTGAGGATAAATTAATTTTAAATTCATATACGCTTTCTTTATAGAGTTCACCACATGCGTATTAAATCTAAGAGTATTGTCTAATGTGAGCCCAAATTCTTGGCCTCCGATTTAATAGGAATACTGATACCATTGACTGTTAACTTAACATTAGAATTTAAATACGACAGGCCAGCCTTATTACCAAAAAGCAAAACAACTGATTTAGACGGGTTTATAAATAAAGAGTGTTTACTAGACATTTCAGCTATCCTATCTAAATCATGTTGAATATTTACCAACTCAGACTGGGCATCACCTAATTCAAAGGAATGGTAAAGCTGCACATCATCGGCGTACATATGAATTCTACAAGTTTGAATGAATTTATGAAAATAAGAGGTGTAAATATTAAATAGTAGTGGCCCGAGTATGGATCCCTGCGGCACCCCACGTGAAACCACTCTGAACTGTGAATGGCAGTTGTTTAATTTCACGCATTGTTGTCGATCCTCCAAGTACGATTGTAACAATTGCCTTGCAGACAACGATAAACCTATATATGTTAATATACAATCTAATAAGTCGTGATCGACCGTATCAAATGCCCTACTAAAGTCAAGTAAAATTAATACTGTAGCCATGCCATGATCTAAACTCGTCATCACGTCATCCACAACGTTGAGTAGGGCTGTTGTACAACTGTGACCGGACCTAAAGCCCGACTGAGTGCTAGGCATAATCCCATTCAATACAACATAATGACTTAGTTGACGGTCGATTACTCTCTCAAGTAATTTGGACATTATCGGAAGCACGCTTATAGGCCGTAAGTCCTTGTAACCTTCTGGGTTACGATTCTTTGGTATTGGAGTTATAACACCCCTCTTCCAGGCGCTAGGGAAAACGCTCTGAAGAAGACACTCGTTGATAATGTGCGTCAAATAAGGCAATAGTGTCGGGCAACAAATCATCAACATCTGCGCAACCAGCCGCACCACTCTTGATCTCAGAGAAGAGCTTAACTATATCAACGATTGCCACAGTCCCAAACGAAAATTCCGTAAGGAAATTAGCATGCTTGTGATTGCGATAAAATGCTTTAACAACATCATCTGCATTAGCAGAAGGTATTTCATCAAGAATAAAGTTGTTAATCTTATCAACATTGCATAAATATTGCGGGACCCCATGTTGTTGTTTGGTATTAATGTTAAGCATTCTTAATTTGAACCACACATCCCTAGAGGGTAATTTATTTAACGAGAAGTTAAAATAAGCTTATTTTTCTCGTTTGATAGCTTGCGTGGTATAATTTCGAAGCTGTTTATAATATTCCCAGTGATGCGACAATTTCGTACCTCTATATCTAGACAATGCAGCGTCTCTCAAACGTATCAGAACCTTAACAATGTCCGTTAGCCAAGGAGCTGGTTCTCTTTTTAATATAATTTGATGACAAGGGGCATGTTTATCAAATAATGTGATTATATTGTGCGTAAGAAAATCTACTTTATTATCGATATAAGTAATATAAAAAATGCTTTGCCACGGAACCGAATTCAAATCATATTCAAATATGTTATAGTTCATTCGCTTCAGATTCCTAATTGTTCTAAAAGTAAGATATGCAGAAGTAATGTTAACGTTTAACTTACAGTATATAGTATAATGATCACCCAGAATAGCTTCATCTATTCCAGAGTCAACAACAATGGCAGGATCTGATATAACAATTACATCAATAAGAGACTCTGTCGTATCAGTTATTCTTGTAGGCTCAGCAATGATCTGGCACAAATTAAAAGATTCTAGTAATTTAGAGAAATACATGGTATTAGCATCATGCGGTTTGAGAAAATTAATACTTATTAACGTCACCGAGAAACACAACATAGTCATAGTCTGAACACAAGGCAGCATAACTCTCCTCCAAGGCATCACAAAAATCACGATAATACAAAGACGGCGATCTATAAACTGCACCTACAGCTATTGTTAATTTGTGAATCTGCACCGAAATCAAAACCTGTTCAATGTTACTAGGTATTTGTATACGTTTGCAGTTAAAAGTATTCCGATAAAAAATGCAGACGCCCCCACCCAAGTTCAGTCGATCGTTGCGACACACCCCATAACCAGGAATATCTACAACCTCATCCGAAATGTTACTATTCAACCATGTTTCACTGATAGCAATAATGTCGTACCGCTTTACCCTAATTAACTCAGATAATTCATTTAATTTAGGCATCAGAGATCGAATGTTCAGGTGGGCCAGTGTCAAGCTCTCAGTACTCATTATATATTTTACACAATAAATATATGCAACATAAAGCAACAATAATACGGCGTTACAAGTTACTATATTACTGATAATACAAAAGCAGCAACATAAAAGAGACAGAAAACTATAAGCTCAAGCAGTAGTTATTGAAATACATGTATGCATGTGAAAACAGAAAAATATATACATATATATATACCTATATTATAATTTCAATTAACAGTATCGCAATGATATAAAAAATTAGACCAAAAAAAAAAAGATATGCAAATATGCAATGCAACTTCTTCTCTCCCGCAAAAATCACCAGTAGATGAGAACAAGGTAGGCTCATGCAGAAGCATACTGTAGTACTACATATAAATACATTGAAAATAATGCATAGAATCTATTTCATTAAAAAAAATTATACCATTGCATTTAAAATAACAAAGTTACTAGTTACTTCCTGTATAACCGGAAGTCATATTTTGTTGAAAATACTTTAAAACAGCCGAACCAATACTACAAATGCAACTGTCAAATTTTCAGAACGGTACTAGCAGTAGATTTCCTAAACTTTCTAACTAACGGGTTTCGTGGAAGACCCTGTGTATATGTATGCATATTACGTAGGTACATATACATACGTAATATTTGAAATTTATAAAATCAATTGTAATTGGTAGCCTTATAATGTTATCTTTGTATACAGATTGACGTATCGAACGGTTTCCATTCGACTTCAAATACCCACATATAGACATGTACATACGTATTTATGTATGTAATACAGAGAGGATGGGCTGCTATGCAGGTCATAGGAGGCATCGTATTTGAAAGAGAGAAACACATTCCTCGCTCGCTTTTGCAAATTTCATTATAGAATTTTGTTTCGCGGTGAATATAAGAATTTTATTTTAGTTACAATTTTTATAGAGTTTTGTTTCAGTTTAATGTTATTGCATAGATACATCATTTGGAAAACTAGATAATCAAGCTACACGTACTAATTCCTAAAACCAGACATGTGCATCCTTACACCACAACTGTCGCACTAATACGATTGAAAGTCGAAAACCCTCACGAATGTCTCCTCACTACCGTAACTTTGCTACGTTTACAGATAATACGTACAATACATGTAAAATATGCGTGCGTAATGTGTGTAATACGCACGATACATATAAGCCTATAACTCCACCAATCTGTATAATTAATTTTGTTGACTGGTATTCTAGCTGTTTCGATATTATTATTTCTTTTTATCTATAGCGAGTGCTAGTTGCTTCGGCTTCTTAAACTTGCATGTCTGACTAACGCTGCAAGACTTGCTGTTAGTTTGTGTGTGTATAAATGTGTTCACTGGCCACGTTTTTAATCACTTTACTCCCAACAGCGAATAGAGGACCGATCGAAATACAATTTTCTGACATATATGTCACCGTCCTCTCAGAGAATTGAATCAGGGAGCTCTGCGATCTACCGCGTCACTAGGTAGTCTATCGATTCGTTATCTATTATCAATTATTATTTCGAATTAGTTTCACCGCAGAACGTTGAACCGAAAGCACATGTTATGTGTAGTACAATAAATTTTAATTGATTGCGATTCTATTGACCTAAACATGCAAATATGTGAAAGATAATATATTATACATGTAAGTACATATAGACTTTGACCGGATAAAAAAAGTATATCTATTTTCTGACCTTTATGTACTTATCTTTCAATTCCTGAAATATTTCCACTTGTAGAACAATAAAACAACAATTAATTATATACCAATTTATTATTTATTTATTTATTCCATGGAATAAATTGGTATATAATTAATTGTTGTCTTATTGACCCACAAGTGGAAATATTACAGTAATTGAAAGATCAGTACATAAAGGTCAGAAAATAGATATACTTTTATTTATTCCATGGAATAAATTGGTATTTAATTAATTGTTGTTTTATTGACCTAGAAGTGGAAATATTTCACGAATTGAAAGATTAAAAAAGTGCGCATAATTGCATGACGCCAACATGACTGAGCCTTTTTAAATGGGGTTATTTAAAGCAATTAAAGCTGTTGGCTCCATAGGTCTTATATGTAACTATCTTTATATCCAAAACTCAAAAATCAGTAATTAAATATATAACTGATGTTTTTGCGGATAGCAAAACTGTTCGGCAGAAAATATAATTTAAAGAAATACGCTATTAAATCTGTATTCAACAATTTATTAGAAGTGACACATTAAACCTCCAAGTAACACATTGTTTTATTCGATAAGTATTGCAAGCCCACCACTGAATGTACATACATGTTTATTTATATGTAGCTTTAAGTAATGCAAACAGCGAATATGACCAGCGTATGATCTGCAAATTTTCAAATATAATTACACGAATTTTCATAAAGTAACTACCTACCACTGTTAAAGATTCCAAGGAAATATATACGACTGTGTATAATTTTATAATAAGAGGTTTTCTTGCCCTCTCCATTAACAATAAAAGAATTTTCTGCGATCTTCCATGTAGTGTATACCATTTTGAAAGATAACATGCATCTATGAGTTTGTTACTCTGAAATTTATACGGATATGGAATTGCGTGTATCTAATGACAACGTGTTCATTTATACCATGTACATAATCTCGTTTCCAAGCCAATGATACACTGCCAATTGTGAGAAGGTCACGCAGCTATAGGCTAGAATCGTTACAGTATCAGCGGTACTTTTACCTTCCTGAAAGAGAATACGTACTATATTTTTAGACAAAATTATATAATACATTATTACCAAAACGAAGATTACATATTTGTAAGCTATTTTATCATCTTAATGTACACGAATTTATAAATTTTATTATAACAAAAGAATGCAAATTGTAGTTTCGATTAACAATGAATACTACCAATTTTATTTACGTTTATTGTAAGGAAAAATTATATCCGACTAATACCAAATACGAATTTAACGATAAACGTTTATTAATGAGTCTCAAATGAGTTCTATTTTAATAACAATTTTAGAAGAATATTTTAGCACCCACCTTTACAGGTGTCTGACTGTCTAGTTTCCGCGAGAAAACATAAAATAGTCTTAACAAACAGTACACACTTAAGAACATTGGCGAGGCTTAGGTGGTTTATTTCTAGATTATCGGGAATCCTTTAATCTGTGAATAAAAGGTTTTTCAGGTACGATGAATAGCAAGAGAACGTATTCTTTAACATAACATTTAGTTCAAATATTAATGTCCATTAAGCACACAAAATTGAGACAGTTTAAAAGGCGAAGTGGAAGTTTGTATCGACACTAGTGTACTCTGATTCGGGTTGTACTAATTCTAGGGCATTGATTGATGTTCTAGGGCAGTACCATTGACTAAGCGATGTTCCATCTATATCGAGACTTTTACCTTCTGCATATTTGGTTGTATAAACAAATATTCGTCTATTTTTGAATAAAAACTTTGAGCAACAACCCACAAGAGTGACTTTATTTTATACATTAAACATATATACGTGTTTATTGATAATTATAAACCTTTGCGTGTTGAGTGATTTATATATCCATCAATATTAAAAATAAGCATTTGCCTGTCTCTTATAAACATAAGGTTATTTTGGTATACTTATCTTTATTACTTTTTGAGTTACTAAACTAATTGAATTTTGTGAATTTATGGTAATAAAACCAAACGAAATTTTTTTAAAGAGAATTACTTGGACTGATGAATTCAAATTTACCTGGGACATGTTATTTGGATTGTAAACCATAAATGTACATTCGGTGCCAATGACTTCACAATGATGAAAAATGGTTGATTACATTACAAATTATATGATGAAATTTAAATTTTCAAAAAAAAATGGAAGGATGGCTCGAAGCATTCTACTTTTTTGTCATATATTTTGAACCATTCCAGATTCTATTTCCAAATTTTGGAGCAACTGGAATAATCTAAAATAAGTCATAATATTCCAGACTTTGAAATGTGGAACTGATCCCTTTTAGAGCTTTTGCGACTATTTTTAATATAATTTTTAATACATTATCGAATTTAATAAATGTATTCTTTCATTGCCCATGTTTTTATAATTGATTGCCTTAGTTGTCTTTATCTATCTATCTATGTATCTATTTAATTAGGGTTGGACACCTGTAGTCCAGGCACTTGAGCTAGGTGCTCTTTGCACCATCCCTATTGAAACCCTCATTTCCAGTTGAGAAGTTTACTGTCCTCTATAAAGTCCAGTAACTTGTTCATTGGAACCTTGGGTACCCTCGAAGGCTCCAGTAGATCGATTCCGAAATATTTCTGCCTGCGTACCCTCAATTCTTCACATGTGCAGATTGCATGTAAACTTGTTTCCTCCTGTAACTCGCCTCTCCTCCACCAGGGTTCGCTTAGCCGACCCGTGTTGTATAGATGCTTCCTTAAGGGGCAGTGTCCAGTTATCAACCCAATAATTGTCTTAACTTGATTTTTATTGCGTCTAATTAGGCTTTCAGAGAACTTAGCGTCCCCGTCCCCTATTAGCGCTTTAGTGTGTACTTCACCTTCAGTCGACCTTCATTTCCTTACTCTTTCTTTATCTAACCAAGACCAAATCTCCCTGCTAGTAGAATCTCTTGAGCTTCCACATACGGGCTCTGGTCCTATGAAGTGTTTCCTCGAACCCTCCTTGGCTAGTTTATCGGCTATTATATTGTCTCTAAAGTCCTCATGTCCGGACCCTCAGATCATTTAATAAATGTATTCCTTCATTGCCCATGTTTCTATAATTCATTTCCTTAGTTATATGTAATGTATTTAAAATTATTTTCTAAAGGAATTTGTAAATTTCTTGTAGTTTCCGATACATATTGTCTCATTACTTACAATTAGTAAAACTATACGTTTTAAACGACAATAATAACTAAATTTTCTTGGGAAATTCGTGTTCTTTACAGAGAATATTTAAGAATGAGTCAGCATTCATTCAATATGCTTTATGTGTGATAGCTCTGGTAGTGCAAGCCAAAAAAAAATTAAGGTTTCTTGGCAAAATTGGCATTTTAATACACTAATTGCCAACGATGAATAGCCATAAATAATTGAATTACCACAGTAAAACGATTCGAAATAATGCCATGGAAAACGATTTTTTTATAGTTCAGACATACAAGTTTATTGATTTCTTGCTTGCACTATGTTGAAATAAGTGGGGGCTTTATTTCAAACTTGGAAACTGAAATCTGTTGCAAGTTCTAAGTTTTTTTTGTATTATTTCCATATATTGCAAACAAATATCAAAACTAAAACGCAAGCGAAGCCGCGAACAAAAAAGTTTAATATATTTTAAGAAATGATTAAGCGATCAAAAAATTTGCTGTTCTAACTCAGTTCTGAGGTGGTTTCTTTGATGTAAATATTGTTTTCGTTATTGCTATCCATTTTAATTTTTAATAGCAATAATGTAAAGGCATTTAACGGATAATTATTAATTCACGAGAATCAAACAAAGAAGTATCATTTGTTCCTGTGTGGAATGCGCTCCGATTGTAGCGTCATCTGCTCCATTCTTATCTGAAATGGACTTTAGGTATTAATACCAACGTATCTACTCAAAGAATCAATTCGAGGTATCGATTAAAGATATCGATTCAAGGTATCGATTCGTGGTACCGATACCGAGGTATCGATTCAAGGTATGGATACCAAGGTATAGATTCAAAGTATCGATACCAAGGTACCGGTTCCCAAGTATGGATACCTGTCGATATTTAACCGATTCCAGTACTCGGAATCGATACCGTGCACGGAATCGATACATCGGTAATATCGATACCTCGATGTCGGTATCGCCCAGCTCTAATATGTGTATCTTGCAAGAAATCTAATTACCTCCTAAACTATTCATTTTAGGTATAGGACATGTGGGACATAAAATATGTGAAATTGGACGTCGAAGACGACTAAGTAATAAAATATAGGGGTGCCATTTGAAAAAATTAAGTTATGGTTCTTCAAAATTTCGAAGAGTTAACGTGCCATGGTAAAGCAACCACATAATGTAGATAGCCGTTCACGGCGCTAAAATATACTAGAACTTGTTGCTTAAGCATATTACGAATTCTAAATGGATATCAGAAAAATCTAGTTTTCTCTGATTTTTTAAATAAATATCGACTATATCAAATTTTTTTAGAAAAAATCGAATAACTGCAGAAGGTATTTATAAAGCTTCAAAATAGGAAAATCCAAATATGTGAAAATATACCGGGTGTTCCATTAAAAATAACAAAATAGATCGGGACTACCGCTATAACCGGAAGCGCTAGAAATAGAATATTTTAATTAAAGAGAATACAATCGATTATTGATCATTCTGAATTTTCAAAATTATATTTTGTTCAGAACCCCTTAAACTTCTAATGAACGGTCGCGTTGAGACACCCTGTATGTATAGGGTGGGGCATTAGTGCGAGGAAGTCCAATTACTCCTGTATTATAAGAGAAATGGGAAAATGTTATCAAGATAAAAGTTGAAGCGCATGGGGGGAGAGGGGAAGGCTTTACCTAAATCTATTTTTAACTACGCAGGAACTAACGACAGGGTAAACTAAACTTACATTATATTAAATGGAACACCCTGTATTGTTTTACTGTTTGCGATTCTTCTAGGTCTTACCTGTATTATAATACAGGGTTTTGCTATGTTATTCAGTATATGTACTTTAGAAGGGAAGTTTTTCATGAATTTAATAACAAAGTTGGCGCCTCCTACCGTAATACGGCTTCCACATAAAATAATTTATTTGCGCAAGAAACATGTGACCTCCTTTCATCCGAAGTTATTTATTTATCGGCGTACTCAATATTTATATACCGGGCGAGTCATAACTCGGAATGTTTATTTTCTCACCTATTTCAAATGGAACAGCCTGTATTTTATTATTGGAGTAAACTCCTCTCTTCACGAACTTTATTATTTATTAAACATTCCATCTAGCTAAATGTACTAGTTTTTGAGTTATTTGCGTTTCTATAACGAAAACATGATTTGAAATAAAAACGGGTTTGATTTTAATTGGTTTACCGTAATGCTGAGCTAAGAAATAGTGAAGTACCTACAGTACTACGGTTGCAGTTTGTTTACAGTGGAAATAGTAGAAAAACAATTAGTCGATAAGATTCTTAAGTATTATGTGAGACAGAATTGAATGAGAATATTGATATTGATGATATTAACGAGCTTGAAGTTTTGATATAACAGAATAATTTTATTGCTGTTTAAAAGTATGGATTGATATGGTTTTTGTGTTGGGAGGAAGTAAGAAGAATATTTTGCTCGCAAGAAGACTTTATCATCAGCAGTTCGGTAGTAGACGACAACCAAGAACAGAAGCTTTTGAAATTTTCTTGCAACGGTTTTGTCGGACGGAAACTATGAATTATGAAAAATCTAAATCATATATGGACAACCTTCGGCCCCCGCGGCGAATGTTCTGATTGTTTATCTTTTTTTTTCATTAAGTACCTCTTGTATTATCTATGTATTATAAATAAATGTGTGAACTTGATTAATGTCCTGAAGTTAGGCCCGCAACCAAGTTAAGGTTGCCCATATACGATCTAAATGAACCAATACCGTTTAAACAGAAGAATAAATGCATCTATATTATGTGCAACGGCACTAAGAGTTGACTGATGACCAGCATAGAGAGACCATACAAATAAATACACAAAAATAAATAATTCTGTAATTAATCAATGGTTTTAGCCGTTACTTTGTGGTACATTTTATAATATAATATAAATACTCCTACTACTTTACTTTGTGAAACCACTTTATTTAATATTGTTTACTGTAGTTTCAACCTTCTTGGGTCATTCTCAAAACTAAAAACTAAACTAAAAACGTACGCAGTAAAAATATACATGGTGGTCCATTTAAAAGAAAGTAAGTTCAGTTTACCCTGTCTTTATTTGACACCCTGTATAGTTAAAAATATTTTTAGGTTATAGCCCACTATGCGCTTCAACTTTTATCTTAATAACATTCTTTTATAATACTGGAGTAATTGTACTAATGCCCCACCCTATCTATAATGTTACTAAACTTTATAAAATTTTACTTTGACAATAGCAAAATAGCGTGAACCATATCTCCGTTAACCATAGTACTAGTATTATTGTTTACGTCAAAAGCTTACCACTATTGTTAGTTGTAGAATAGCGTTACATATTACAAAACATCCACAAGTGTATTGTATAAATAATGGCATTGCTACAACGATGTTAATGTTTTCTACGTACCTGAAAAAAAGAAACCCGTTAGAATTACTTCTTATCAACTTACAGATTATGTAAACAAACAGAAAACAAACATTGTACGGTATAAATAGGTACATAATTCAAAAAGTTTATATATGTTCAAGCTGTATGTCATATTTATTGACAATGCATATTTTTATATGAATATCGCCTAATAAAGTACTATTGTTATTATTATCATTATTATTATTATTTATTTCTACTGCTCAAATGTGTAAAGCGTAAAAGGTACGTACTTATTTTCAGTCGTTTTACAAATTTGTTGAAAAAATTTAACTTGACACAATTGCTAATTTCGTTATTTTCAACATGTAGCAAGTAATTAGCATTAGTAACTATTAATTAGTAATAGTAATTTATGGCATTTACACAGGTCACAGGTACTACATATATCTCAGCTATCCTTACTCAATTATCATTTTGTGTAGAGTAATACATTTTCGTAATGCATGTTCCACGTCTTTAGAAGCTTTATTTACATCTCCAGCATCGAAATATTCCAAGTTGATTAGTTGCTCCTCCAATATTGTTAATTGTGCGATACATATGCCAAGCAGAGTCATATACAATACATCGAAGCATGAGGTATTAATAGCGAAATACACTATAAATGGGAAATGCAGAATATTATAGAAAATCACGTATTTTCCAATGTATATAGGGCAAGGAATTAGTGGTTCAGTTTTAATTGCTATCGGTACAACAGATGCAGCGAAAACAATTGCACCTATTGTTATTGCAAAATACCGCAACAATAGTGTAGTAATTTTCTCTACTAATTGTATGTGCTGGTTTAGCTTTTTATTTCGAATGTTAAAGATATCAGATTTTAAGATTTCTAATGCAGAAAGATAATAGTGGTCGTTCATCCGGATGCTTAAAAACTTTGCTAGTAAGTTTAATCCAGGTATAATTAAGCTGACCATTCGATTTACAAACATCGGTTTATTCATTTTAATGCCTCTAAGAATGTTAAGTATAAGCAAACTCAGCATGAGAGTATATAGTAGACAGTGCAACATTGTCTTTAGTATCCATGATTTTTGTTTATTCTGTGATGGTAATAGCCCTAGCTTTAATAAAATCCAACTTGATTTCGATACTACTTGCAAGCAATACATATTACGTGTGCAACCAATTACGTATCTCCGTAACGCGCTACTAACAGCAAACGCTTTAGTAATGCAATATTTATAAACCATCAGTGGGGAGGCAGTTATCTAATTAAGACGGGTTAGTTCGATAATTGGAGATTGGCAGCTATTATTTCTGTCATGTGGTTATCTTCTATTATGCAGTGAGGTCTTAGGAGGGAAATATCTGTGTCACGGTAATTTTGAAGGGCAGCATTGCAATGCAAAAAAACTTCTGTTTTTATATTATAGTTTATAATTACTATTATAAATATATATACAGGGTAGTTCAAACTATCGATTGCGGGTAAACTATAGCTAGGAATGATCTGAAATTTTGGCACTATACTAAAGTCGATGGGGGCCACTTTATTTTTAAGATGACGGCGCTTCGGGATATACCGTGTAAGCACCAACTTCTGAAAACTTTGAATTCGAAATATATTTTATGTATAATGTCATATACCTAAGTCTAACCCTTGTGAACTTATTTACATTCTTATGCTAAATTTGACGTTTGCAGGCAGATAATCAATTGCTTTTTCCATATAAGGAGAGGTTTATTATTTAATTTGAAGTAAGGTTTCTCATTGACCTAATTAAATACTATTTGTATAAAATTGTTACCATTATTTTTCGAAATATTGAAAATGAAACCGCAGTTGCCGAATGTTAATTTTTTTAAACGGAAAGTGGCAATGTTTGTAATTTTATCTTCTTAAAAATAATACTTTGTATAAGCATGTCTATTATAAAAATTGATAGTTTTCGAAATATTGGCATTAGTTTTTTATCTTCTACAATACATACATACTATTTGCATTAGATCATTTTTAATTAGTTAGCCATGACAGTATATACATATATATATATATATACGACAGTAAAATTATAAATTGTTAGTTGTCGAATACAAATCATTTACCTAATAATAATTACAATAAGTTATGTCGAGCCGCTTAAATTATAGAAACGATGATTATTTAAATTTATTTATTATTGTTGATTTTTAGAGAACGCTATATCAACATACTACAAAATTTCGAAACTGATTATTTCGATAACTTGCCGCTAGATAATTACAAAAATTTATTCTACCAACATGATGGGGCACCGCCCCGTAATGGCCATTTAATGACGAATTATATACAAAATTTATATGATAATCAATGGATTGCCAACAATGAAGCGCTTTGTTGGCCACCTCGTTCTCCAGATCTCTCAGGACTAGACTACTTTATTTGGGGTAGAATTAAAAGCATGGTCTATGACACTGCCCTAACCAACATAGACGATTGCAAGGCCCTTGTCAGAAGAGCATTTCAAAATTAAATCCTCTGTCAATAAAAAAGCCACTCATGAACAATACGAATTAGGTGCGAAAAATGTCTCGAGGTTCAAGAGCGCCAATTTGAGGATTTATTAAAATAATTCTTTCTATTTAATTATTGCGTGTATTATTAAGTTTCTACGTAGATCGTTTCATTATTTTCGTTATTAATAATTGGTTTATTTCTCTGGATCTCTTCTCTCACGAATACAAAGTTTCTAAAGTTTTCTATAATACATCTAATGGAATTGTAAAGACGGTTTCCGTTTTTGCGGTCATGGAGTTGCAAATGTATCACATGTTCTTCAAATAACTTTATTACATCCCCCATAAATGATAAAGAAATTTCAATAATCATTGCTTGTATAATTTAAGCGCCCCGGCATGACTTATTGTAATTATTATAAGGTAAATGATTTTTATTCGACAACTGACAATTTATAATTTTGTAAACGCTGTCATGGCTAATGTAATAACAAAGAACTAATGCAAATAGTATGTATTGTAGAAGATAAAAGTACTAACTTTCCAATATTTCGAAAACTATCCATTTTTATAATAGACATGCTTATACAAAGTTACCCTTATTTTTAATGCCGAAGAAGATAAAATTACAAAAATTGCCACTTTCTTTAAAAAAACCTGACTTCCGGTAATTTTTCCGATTTCATTTTCAGACGTATATTTCGAACACACTGTATGAATAATTGTAACAATTTTATACAGATAGTATTTAATTAGGTCATCTACGCGAGAAACCTTACTTCAATAATAAACTAATCCTTATATGGAAAAAGTGTAATTGATTATCTGCCTGCAAACGTCAAATTTAGCATAAGAATGGAAATAAGCCAAAAAGGGTAAGATTTAAGTATATGACATTATACATGAAATATATTTAGAATTTCACGCAGAATCTAAAAACGTGTCAATATACAGGGCATTCTATTCAAAATAACGAAGTTGGTGCCTACTTCCGGTACATCCCGAAGCGCCGCCACCTTAAAAATATTTTAGGCGAGTGGCCCTCATCGACTTTAGTATAGGGCCAAAATTTCAGATCATTCCTGGCTATAGTTTTCGCATTTCCATGGTGACATGGAATTTTTCATTTATATTTGTGCACACTTGGAAAAGTCATATAAATAAATTTTTACCTAAATATTAGAATGAATTATTATTACTCCAGCAACAATTAATAAAGTAAAACAACAATTAAGAATAACAAAACTGACCCAAAACACTAGTGATTTGTAGATATTTTTCGTACCGTACACTGTTGCCATAATGCACAATCTTATAGCTAACTGTATTTATTCAGATTTCTTGTTAATAAGAGCAATAAAAAACATTTTTGTCACAATAACGCTAAAAACTTTCTCATTCTTCATATTAAAACCTTCTTTAATGTTTCATCATAATCCTTTTAGTTACTAAGCTAACAAAGGTTTGCCAACAATATAACATTTAGTACTCCATATGAACCAGAGATAGCGGGCACATCTTGCCCGAAATTTCAAATTTGAACGAAATGCCCGTGGACTACATACTACCCTTTCGCACCACAGTAGGAACGACCAGTTTCTCCCACCCGCTTTGATTTCCATGCCGGCGAAATGTAGCTGTCGGAGCCGTTCTGTAAAAAATACAGCTATTGATTGTAGCAGTCTATGGTAAATTAAATGCACAGATAAAAAGTATCCTATGGAAATATGCGTGAATTTATAACACCATTGACGCTTGGTCTCTAAAATATTTCTATTAACGTTCTTATTGAACTTGAAGATTTCGAACGAAGGGAATTGCGATGTGCTCACTTGATACATTGAATGTAACAAAAACGCAGTTAGGGTAGTACAACAATGTTAGGGACGCTGTTTTTTCGTTTTGATTCGAAAAAATGCTATCTAAATAGGAATTTCATAACTGACTACAGTTAGGATTATAAAGTAGGTAGTTAAAATACTACTTGCATATGTAGATTCTCAATAAGCCACGTATTACATTTTGGCATGTGGAATGCGTCACTCAAATAAAGAAGTTTCAAAAAAATTCAAAAATGTTATCAAAATATTATTTGTTATTCCTTTTCATCTTAGAGATTTAATTTATTTTATTTCATTAATTGTATGAAAGAGTTTCAACTAGTTTGACGATAAAAACATATTTTTTATATACAACTTTTTCCACTTCCTCTCACTCCTTTATGGAGATTGAATTTTAAATCATGCCGAAGCGCATATTTTATTATTTTCGTGAAAAAGGATTAATTGCAGGTTTCGAGTAAATTTGACTAATATTATTTCTCTATAAAAGACGCACCATCCATTCTCACTATTAGCATATAACTGTACAGAGTGTCTCATATACAGGGTTTCTACGGTCGAGTGGGACATACGGAAAATACATGTAAAATCGGTTTTCGGTGAATATTATCTCCCTAATACTACTTCATCCAAAAATAAGTGCCGAATATTATAACTGGGTTAACAATGAACATTTCCACAATCATAGTACAAAGAAAGTCATTTTAATAAAGCCAAAAAAAAAATATTTTTAAACCTATTGTACGTGAATTCCTAATAAGACTTTTAACGGGTCGATGGCCGCAGTGGTTAGGCGGCTGACTATTGTTGTGAGAGAACGATAGGTGCCGGGGTTCAATTCTCTGGAGGGACGGTGACATTTTTTCAGAGAGTTTAATCCCGAATCGACTTGCCATTCGCTGTTGGGAGCAAAGTGATTAACAGCGCGGCATCATAAAAGGCGATATGATGCTGTCACAAAGCCATTTAAACACAACTTACACACACTAAAACTACACCGCAAGAGTTGTAGTGATAGCCAGACAAGTAATACAGCTTACGGAGTCACTGCAACTAAGCACCCACCACAGATTAAAAAAAAAAAAACCACGTTACTTAGTGCAAGTGGCCGTGGCGCAAACGTTCACGCGACGCCTTAATAACTTAAGGCACAGATTGTTTGGGGTTCGAATCCGAGAAATGAATTTAATTTTATTTTTTTTTTAATCTTGATTAAATTTTGTTGTTTATTTTGACAAATGATTCGTCGTTAGTAACAATCATTTTTGTTATTGTAAAAATTATTCATTATTTACCTTAATCCTCAAAAAATCGATTTTATAGTCTTCAAAATCTCTGATTTTTGTAGTGTTATTGAATTTGTAGCATTATTGTTGGACATAAAAAATAAAACTAATCTGCCGGGATTCGAACCCTAAACAATCCGTGCATTTGCGTTAATAAGCCGTCGCGCGAACCATTGCGCCATGGACGCTTGCACTAACTCACGTATGTGTGGTGGGTGCTTAGTTGCAGTGACTCCGTAAGCTGTATTACTTGTATTAAAAGCTTTATTAGGAATTCACGTACAATAGATTTAAAAAAAATAATTTTTTGGCTTTACTAAAATGACTTTCCTTGTACTATGATTGTGGAGATGTTCATTGTTAACCCAGTTATAATATGCGGCCCCTAATTTTGAATGAAGTAGTATTAGGGAGATAATATTCACCGAAAACCGATTTTATATGTATTCTCCCTATGTCCCACTTGACCGTGGAAACCCTGTATGTTTTCCCACATATTTACTCAAAAACCAATGGCAATATAAGTCTGCAGTTTAACCCCTCAGTGGCCGCCCCATATTTTGTAACATGTTTGGTCGCGCCGATCTCTGAGACCGAAGCCCTTTGAAAACAATACATTAACATTAAAGTCGCGTATTACATAGAGACGTAGTCATAAATGCTGGTATCAGTAAAGAAATTAAACAAGTTATCAACAAAATATATAATATATTGGAATCTTGGAAACTAGAGACTATATATTACATACATAAGTATATTGATTTAATTAGAAAATAAAACATGTTTTCAACTTATTAGTCAAATAACTGTATAACAACTAAATTTAGTTAGCTATAATTTTTTCTTGACATTGATTGCAAATACTGCAAATGTGCTCTAAACACATGTAAGTGTTACAGTTACAACACAAAATCGAGTTTTCCGATTTTTCTTAGTTCGACAATAAAAGCATCTGCCAAGTACATTAGTCCAAGAGCTCGTGAACGTCAGACTTACGTCATAGTATAAAAGCTGAATTTTTTCTGTGTAAAGACCGTAGGTAACAACGTTTGGCTACTATGAACTTCGAGTCGTGGGCCCTTCGACAGGTAACAGGTAGCACAAGTGTGAAAAATCGCTACATAATTACGTCATAGTATAAAAGCTGAAAATTTGGTATGTTGTAGGGATAATTATAACAAACCACCATCCCCTTTGCCAGACACTTTGCGTGGGCCCTTCTCTCCGTCAGACACCCTTGAACTTCATTATGACGTAATTGTACTTACGTCATCTAGAATATGTAACTGGTTCATCTTATTGAGTTGGCTGTTGTTCGCCTTATAGAATACTATGTATAAAAATTTATTTGTTCACCTTACCGAACTGTTTATCTTATGGGGTGTTCACCTTATCGCGACTCTACTGTATATATGAATAAATACTATTTTCTTATTATATTCTTTATTATTCAGCGAGCAGCATTACACTAGCGTTTTAGATTTTTTTTTTTTTTTTTCTATAATAGTAATAATAACAACAATAATCGAAAAGGGTTTTGTCTTATGTACACGGGCTACTACTTTTTATTGTCTTTTATAAATAAGGTTGTGGGCACGCAACTAATCGAAAAGATTCGAAAGAATACCAATCTCTTTGAATAAAATATAAGTCACGTACTGCACCTACAGCGGTGAGATCATCTTAAGATCAGCATTAGGTCATAATTCTAAGATTTTTACTAGAATATAGATTTTGCTTAGTTAAGGTATTTTTATCATATAAAAACCGTGTAATTAGAAATTAAGATTAGTCAGAGAATTTTCCATTCGTTGAATTGTTTCCGGGAAATTTAATCTTCGGGGAATTGTTTGTCGGTAAATTGTAGTCGGGGAATTTTCCATCGCTAATCTGTAGCGGCGGCTCCTCATTTACGCAAATCTCTTTCCTGCCAGCGATTTTTGGAGGTTTGGAAATAGGAAAAAGTTACTGGAGGTTAGGTCCAGTGAATCTGGAGGTTAAGAAACTAATTCGTAGCGCAGCTTATTCAAATTGGGCACGACGATGCGGGATCAATGAGCCGGTGCATTTTCGCGGTGGAAAAGCACTATTTTCCGCTGCAAACGATGCCGTTTATCTTTCAATACTGCATCGGATCAATAAATCGCTGTAGGGTTGCCCCGTGATCCCTTCTGCAGATAGTCGATGAGGATCACACCTTGGGAATCCCAAAAAATGGCCTGCGCCCATCTCATTTTCAAATTGTACCTTCCCTCTTTTCGTGGGTCTTTAGTTTCCAGTAGTCTTACATATAGGATTGCATGTAATTGTTACATTTATTCCAGTGAAGGGGCTTTAGTATTCGTATAAGAAAATATCATTTCGTTAAAAAATAATGTAATTTTAACATGAGTTATTATACTGTCTGTAGTTAGCTTTCAATTCCTGAAATATTTCCACTTATAGGTCAATAAAACCTATAAGTGGAAATATTTCAGAAATTGAAAGATGAGTACACAAAAGGTCACAAAATAGATATGTATAGAACTGTCTGTAGTATATGCGAGTTTCTATAGACACATCGAAGAAAATCATAATTAGAGTAGGCTATGTGAATGAATTGTTACTTTAGCCACTTTCACATAATGACATTTATTCCTTGACATTTAATTTGAGGTTATAAACTTTGATTACAATAAAATGCCAAATAATTGCAAATAATACATGTCATTATGTTGTAGTGGCTAAAGCAACGATCAAAAACATTTACATAGCCTACACCAATTATATTTTTTTTCGATGGCACGTTATAATCGTCATAATAGTCAAGGTTATTAGAATTATTTTAAAAATATTTAGTGCAGTTGTTATAATTGTCAATTTAGCTAAAGATTAATCGTACACTTAAACCAAAAAATAGCGACTGATGTCAAAATAAAGAATGCCGATCAATAGCAATTTGAAGCAACTTTCCAATGATATGTCATTCAAACATTGTTCCCGTTTAAAAAAGTTAACAATCGGTAGTGATTATATGGCTATTTATTCGCTAATAAAATGTCCTTCAGCTATACTTTATATACACCAATTCCTTTTTATTCGGCCTTGTTTAAATGTTGGAAGAAGGAAAGCGCGTGGGGTGGGGGGTGCAAGGGACTCTAAACCGACACTACACAGGGTTATTCACGCAACTAGTGCGTTAGAACTTTTCAATGTTCCTGAAATCCTACAATTCTGAAAAGTTTCAGTTAGGGCTACTGTCATCCGTTCTCATTGGCAAAATTATTTAAGCTTTTGTGTCACTTCCGGTTTCCGTCAACATTCTTAATTCAAATAGCATGGTATTTGTTATTAGGTTTTTAGATCGCTCATGCAATTCTGTATCAAAACTTATTAAGGTAGCTTGTAGCCAAAATCAGCTGTTATTAATAATATGTCTAATGATGAATGATGAGAATTATTTCGTGAATTCCAAAATGCAATAATATAGGTATAAAATGAACGTTAATCTTGAATGGCTCTGTATAAATATACATAATTTTGAAGGCGTAGATTAAATGCGCTGTATTTCAGCTAGTAACTTCTCACACATCAGGTATTTACCTGCAATTGTTCCAGAAATACAGAATTTTTAACATGGCGTTGCAAGTGGCAGTATATTTGAAAAATTTAATAACTCAAAAAGAGCTGAATTTGGGTATAAGGCTGGTAATAAGTTTAAGTTAAGATGCAGACTTGCATGAGCGATCTAAAAAACTCATAAAAAATACCATGCAATTTAAATTAAGAAAGTTGACGTGAATTTCCGGTAAACCGGAAGTGATGCAAAAGCCTACATAATTTCGCCAATGAAACCAGATGACCCTGTCCGTAACTACAAGTTTTCAGAAATGTAGGATATCAGAAATGTCAAAAAGTTCTAACGAACCAGTTCCGTGAATATAACCCTTGATTGATTGATTGAATATCGATCTTCTGTAGGCTACTAATTGCTTCTTGATGATGAAATACACTGTTACCTACTTGTAAGGTTTCTTTGTCTTATTTTTTTCAATTTAGTCTTTTCATTAGTTTGTTGGTTGTGCACTGTTATTTTAATTTGTACTAGATACAGGTTTTACGGACCATCTTTGACTTCTTGGTTATGCAAATATTATCGCAAATTTAAACTCATTCAAGTAATTTTTTTGTCTACTAATAATACTCATTATAAACAAGAAACTCTTTATACACGTAGATCGGTAAATTAAGTATTCGATTAAGTATCGATACAGTTTGCTTTATATTTTAGTCGATACACAGAATATTTTGTTGAATGATACTACTGTTTATTGTGCGTTTATTATAATTTAACATGTTGATGGCAATAAATAATTATTTCTATTTTCGAAATACTTAATTTTCGGGCGTAAGTTCATTAAACACTTTTTTTTTTCTTTGATGACTATTCTAACCCTTGTTTAAACACCATATATGTAGAATTAGTATTTTCGTGCCTAGAAGGCGTTGTCTGCATTTTATTATTATATCTTGTTCTCTCTAAAGTGTTAATCAAAAATTCATAATTGACATATTCACTGCCATTCTATAATATCAGATCGAGAATTAATCTGTGAGATACAAGTGTAGTATATTTTTTCTCTAGTAATGCAATGTAACATCAAGTTTTTAATAATATTAATTAAAATGAGAGTGATGAGAGTAAATAAAATTTGTAATGGTAACTGTCGCAAGAAAGTAGACAATGAACCGACAACTAATCGACGAATGCCCATATGCACGACAAAGTTCGTCGTTCATCACTCTCAGAATAGCCGCAAAATATAATTTGCACATATTTATAGTGTTCTTTGCTGTTAGGTAGCAATGTAATAAATGTAGCGGTGGAGAAAGTTATAAACCAGTTTCTAAAAGGAGACAATTTAATTGATAAATGCTACACACTTTTGATCAAATCGTCTTCAAAATTTTGCGGTTTATAGGGAAGTGGTTTCTGAGCACAACCACTAGTCATGACAGCCATTCTTCTAATTTCAGCATTAGTCGTTAGGGTAAGCAATATGGTCTCATATACTTGATTCCAATAAAACAAATTTGTTAAAATTTTTAAATTAATTTCATTGGACATAGAAATGGTGTATGTAGCTGCCACTCAATATGGTAAATCTATTTTATAAAATAATGAAAATAATTTTTGGGTTTATTTATTAACAAGGCTCTGTCCGCAGGATTGTATGTTATAAAAAATCTTCGCATTGGAGTAGGTGGAGATACTCTACGAATTTGATTGAAAAGCTTTAATTCTTGTGAGTATTACAATATGATAATGATCATTAGTGTCATAATACAAAATAAGGCATAAACTTTAAAATTTAAATTTTATTTACGGTTTTTTTTTTAATTTTCAAGAAACACGTTTTAACGACCTGTTAGTAATACCTCCTTTGACAAAAGAGTTTAAAATCGAGACAATATTGTTTCCTGTGTGATATCCACGGGAATATTCTAATATATTATTCCATGCATCAGACGTCATTTTAACATTTTAAAGTAACGACACACGCTGGTAGGTTGTGAAACATAGATTTTGGTGACTGGCTACCTCGAAAAAGCTCTCTCTTTTAATTAAGGAGGAGTTTAGAATAAAATTAAGGTTTTACAATGTGTGTTTTATATTTAGTACTAAATTTAAAATTTTTAGAAATAAGTTAAGATCCAGAGCTACATTATTTAAGATTTGCATCTACAACAACCGGCATTGATTTGGAAAAATACTAAATCAGTAATCGATTAGATAGGAAGATGGTAAAGTGTATAGATTTCTTCTAAACTGGATGTTTTTCTAATTATATTCAATCAGTAATTTAATTTATGATTTAGTGTGATATGATATATTTTACATTCACGAGTCATTATTTCATTTGTTGTAATTGTTACACACTAGAAAATGTACTACCTACATATATGAGGGTGCTTCTATGCCAGCATTAGCTGACTAATATGCAGAAGTTATATTGCAAACAAACACGAGTATTCGAAGGTGTAAATTATTGAAAATAATTCTTTTATTCTAATTAATTTAATACATTTTTCTGTTTAGTAAGTTTATATCTGACTTTGCATGTTTATGTGGCGGGCGTTAAACAAACTGTTCCAATATTCTTTATTGTATTAAATTAAAGTGTGATATGCCACACTATCAATATCCTCATTATCGCGGAAATTGCGTAATCGAAAAAGATTAGTTTTTAAGTAATATCCATAATATAATTATCGAAAATTATTATTAGATTCTTTTATTTAAATATGAACAAAATTTAATTAATTCAGTAGAAAATAAATAAGCTTTTTTCATTAGGTTTACGGAAATAATTACCATATATTGATTACTAATGCTTTATTCTTTTTATAATAAGGAAGGCTACAGGAAATAATTATACATGATTTGGTAACTAAATGAAATTGTAATGTACAAGCTGATACCAGGTACATATTTCTGCCTGTACCTCACATAATGCACTTGCATTACATATAATTTCTCGTCTAATGGATTTAATTGTTTGCTACAGTTATATAAATTGAGTGTAACAAGTCAAAACGTGATTTCTGTCTGAAGTTTATTGGACCGGTATTGTAGCAGTATAGTATTATAGTAACTAATATTATTTAACTGACGTAATAGTGATTGCAATGGTTAATGTAAGGTGCATAGATACTTTATCATCTGTAATATGGTTTTTAGAAAGAGAGGGATTACTGCCTATAAACAAATATAGTACGAAGAAATTATTGTTGCATTTCGTTTTGTACTCCTCTGTTATAACTATACTTGTATTTGACATTGTTAAGGCGATCAGAACGGTAAATATTGCGAGGTTTAATATTACAATTTATATGCTTATTCCCACTTTTAATCTGGGAGCAAAATCAATTGGAGTTATGCTCAATAGAGCATGTTTCTTATCAGTATTAAATAATCTAGAATCACCTACTTTCAATACACACAGTGACCAATATAACGAATATATCCAAATTGTTGATAAATTAGCGAAAATGTTTTTGAAAATACTTGTGGGACTATCAATTGCGTACGTAGTTATATCAAGCATACTGCCGTTTGTAATGAACATAGAAACGCTTATACCTTCACCCATTGAAATGGGAGAATATGATTTATTTTATAAGGTTTTTAATTTCCTCATGACGGTTTATTTGGGATGTAACGTAGTCTGCTTTGATTTATTGTTCATGACTTTGATGGGACTTTGCATAGCACAGCAAAATATATTAGAACAAATGTTGATGAATGTATATGACGAAGCTAAGGATATCTCACAAGGAGGAAGATTACCGAAGCAGTTAACAGAAATGCACATTCTTAAACGTTGTGTAACTTTACACGAAACAATAAATGTGTGAGTGTCCAACTAATTGTACTACTACTAACAAGTTTGGTAATTGACGTTTTCCCATTTTATAGGTTTGTGAAAAAGCTTAATGCAATATTTTCGTTTCCGTTATTTACGCAGTACATCTGCAGCTGTTTTGTTATATGTAACACGATATTACAACTAACAATAATGGTAAGGGCTTCTGAAAAGTACTCGTTATTTTTTTGTTTAGTTTAATTTATGTGCACTTAAGTACACTGTACTTATATACAGGATGTGGCACAAACAGTCCTGGTTAAAACTCTTCGCCTATGTAATTATATTTGATATCTGGAATTCTATCGATAATTTTTTTTATATCGCTGAATTTAAATAAAATATTGGTATGAACAACATAGTTCTGGTTATACCCGAAATAGATCCTGATTTGCTTATTTTAAATAGAACATGTTATTTTTTATTTCATATTTACATTGCATATTCGATTTTAGATCAACATGTTCTATACAAAAAATAGATTGGTTTCGAAATATCGACTTCCTGAAACATTTTTGAAAAATGCACTTAAGTTAAATTATGCTACTGTTACTGATAATTAAGTTAGCTTCTTTAAAATTTTAAACAATGGATAACAACGTGCACTTGTAGAATATTTATCATTTATACTGAACGCTTAAAATATAGCATTTAATATAAATTACTTCATTTATATTTAATTTGCTCATTTTAAATACAGTGTTATGATAAAGTAATGTACAAAATTCATAAAACGTACAATGTTCATTTTTGAAAAAAATGCAAAAACACGTCAAACAATTTATTTTATTCCGCGTCTTTTAACATAAATCAAAAAAATAAAACGTCAAATTTGTCAAAGTTATGACATATCAATGTTTTTTTTAATAGGATGCTAGTTTTTTTACATTATTTGATAAAGCTTGTTTTTCTGCATTATAAAAAAATAATTTACGTACACTGTAAAAAATAGCAGTAAAATTACATAGATAAACATCCTAACATTACAGTGAAAATACTCGTACAAAATAATAACATGGAGATATACATATATATTCACTGTTAAATTACAATGGGTTGACAAAAAAACGTAAAATATGTAGTATTACGATAACGTTATATGTAACAACACAGTATTACGTTGTGCATTACAAAGGTGTAATGAATCTTACTGTTTGGATTCCTTTATCACCCTGATATACATTGTAAATTTCCAAACAGTAATTGTAAATTTATTATTTTATTTTTGCCCGCGGTTATAAAAAAAAATGCAAGTCAAGCAGAAACATGCAAGGCATCAGCTGCGAGGTGGATATTGGGTACACTGTAATACAAATGCACTCTAGATACTAGCGTCCATGTGTGCAATTGTGTTATATGAATTAGAAGGCGGCATAAATGGATGTATCGTCATCTTAGAAAGTTTTTGATTTTATAATAATATATTGATATAATTAATGAAAATGCTGTTGCTTTTAGATTTATTAGCATCACAGAATATCTAACTATAGACACATGCATATATGTAGATGTAATTTATTATTTATACTGGAACAGTAACTAGCATTTTTGCATAAATATAGGTACATACATATATACTGCTTAATTGAGTGAGTATTTGTAACATTACACCACTATTTAATTAATATACTAGCATGATTTGTAATGTTACAAATACAAACTGTGTAACTAAAGTCGTGATTTGTAAAATCGCATATTCCGCTTGCTTATTTACTAATGGAATAGAAAAATTACATCAGAGTAATTTTACTATGATAATCGTGGGTAACAAAGTTGCCCGCGATTATCGTTGTAAATTCGCATAGAAATTTTTTTCAGTGTAGATTGATATTATCATTCCGTACTCCTAAGTGCAGATTTATCAATGTAAGGATAAATAAATTAACTTGCAAATAAAATTTTATTTGTAAGATAATTACAATGCAACGTCTTTGAGTGGTAAATAGAAGTTATCTGCAAGATAAAAGAATGTACCCCAGAGAATTTATCGACAGTTTTATTTTAAAGACATGTAATCGAGTCGTTAATTTTTTTATTACTTTAATTTTCAGTTTTATCTATCAGTGGGAAATTCTAAATGATGTTCAATTTTCGCAAGTAATAGAAGAGTTGCTTCTATTGTTAAACGAAAAGAGATCACAAATTCGCGGTCATCCCACTTTTCAAAATTGTGTACTTAGTCTACTACTACTAGTCTTACCACTTACGGCTTACATTCACACCGTAACACTTCTGCTATATCTTTATCTTCGTCACCACTTACTAAGTAATCAACGAAATAATCCATTGTAATTTAGAATATTAAATGTCAGTAACTTAAAATTTATCTCTTTATGCACTACGTTACTATACATGTAATAAAAGTCATCAAGGATTTCTGATAGCCAATCAGAATGCGCTATTTATTTAACAGTATGACCAACTATCGATAAACTTACAGTTTATCAATTTGCAATTAACTACATTATGATAAACAGTTGCTAAATTTTATCTGCCAGTTAACAATATCTGTCAGTTACTTAACTAACACATTTATCCTCACATTGATAAACCCACCCTTAGTCTAGCAATTTATGCTTCAATTTTTTGTACAATTTCAGATTGTACAAGAAATCTATATTTATCGACAAATAAAAGCTCTCTGAATTCTGCAGAGACACCGCCGACAACTGTAATGTGTAATATTAGTTAAAGAGAATGAAAATTTCAGTAAACAGGTTTTTTTTAATATGACTAATCTAAATCCAAATTGCTCGTATTGGCAACTTTTATTCTGTTAACCAAACATTTGTCAATTTTTAAGTTTTGTGTGTTGATATCACTCTTCCTTACCGTTTTATTCTTTTATTTACGACAGTTATTCGCTAGTGTTTTATTATTAGTATCTTCCGTGGTCTACGCTTTTTAAGTCTCTTAACACGTTCCAACAAACTAGAATATACATAGCAATTTAACACACTGACACAGTTTGCATATAAAGTTGGAAATGAAACACTATCATTTCGTTTTTATAATTAGTATTTCATTTTCATCAACCAAAATGTATGAATTCTTTATTGTTATATGGATGCTTTATCTAAAATCAAATTTTCATAATTCTGTTATATCATTCTAGGGCCAAACAGATACCGTTAACCTTATAAATGTCAGTATTTATTCTATTGTTGTATTTTGTCAATTATCATTATACCACTGGCTAGGAAACGAAATTACATTCAAGGTACCGCATTCTTTGTACCATTTCGTCTGAACATAGATATACATATGTACATATTTATTTATTACCACATAGCACTCATTTTCTTTTAGAGTAATAATATTACAGAAGCTTGTTATCTTTCAAAATGGTATGAGCTGAGTCAACCCTCTCAAAAGATTTTTGCCATAATTATGGAAAGAGCGAAGCGACCACTGATTATTCAGTTGTATAAATTTATATTTATTTCATTGGAGTCTCTTGGCGTAGTAAGTTACATATAAAATATTTACTTATTGCTTGATGTGTTTAATGTTGCAGATAGTTCGATGGTCTTATTCATTACTTGCTGTAGTCAGAGCAAGATACAGCTAACAGTATATAATTATTGGGGCTCCATTTTGGTATATATGTACTACTGGTTATTATACAATAGTACATGTATAATAGTACTACAAATAATATTAGATAGAGTAGGATGTAAGCCTACGAAATAATATAAAACTTTGCAATGTGTAATCTTTGTGGAATTTTGTTATTATATGTATCAGAAATTGTCATTTTTATGTTCAAGATTTATGTCTGCTATACATGTGCTTTTTCGTCGTCTGTATTGACCGTATTAATTTTTGTAAGAAATAAATACCTCCGCTTCCGGGTGACTATTATTTGTTACTGGTGAATCAAGTTCGCGAGATGCCTCGCAAAATAAAACCTTCTAAAATTCTTGTTTTGTTACTGGAAATTCACTATCGAACAAGGTTCGAATTGACATATACAGGGTTACCCGTAAATAGCTGTTAAACTACACGAATCTGAAGAGTACGTATCAATGTGTAGTTCTGAATCAAAAAAGAAATTTGGTTGTAATACATCAAAAATTTCTACATTTTGGGCCCCAAAATGCAGTTAGAGCCGACCCATTTCTTTGTTTTTCCTATACTTATGTATTTATACAAATAGCGCCGATTATTCAAGTTCACGCATATGCAAGTAAAAATCAATAAGGAATTATTAGATTTTATGAATCGTGGAACGGGACGCGATATTTTCAATCATTTTATTTTATCAAACATATTAACGTAATAAGGAAGACAAGTACTTATTATATATATGCATACTAGAATGTTATTTTATTTTAATTAATGCAATGCATGTATATAATTCTCATATGTTAAAATCTTATGTGTTCGTGATAGTTAAAAAATGTAAGTTTTAATCGACAACGAGCAAACAGGTGACTTTTATTAGAACTGCACCGGCCGGCCTAGGAATTATTGGTTCGACTCCGCATGTAATAGAACACTTCCCGCCAGGACGCTAGCAAGTCTAGTCCGCGTTGAAATTGACATTAAAGTGTGTCAACTTAGAGCCAGTTAGTGTTCTTGTAATTATAATAAGTATTTAAATAGTCAGTAAAATATAAAGGCCGTGTTTACTGGGAAGGGCCAGCACGTAGCCAATAAATAAAAATACTGATAATAAAGAAATTGCAAGAACGGACCACGCCCGAGCCCCAAGGCAAATCACCGAAAGAAGCGGACATTCGGCGGGAAGGACAAGCATTAACGAGCGTACGCGAAGAGCGAAGACGTAAATGTATTTGGCCATAAAACTATTATTTTTCATAGATACGAGCTCGTTACAAATAAAGTTATTAACTACTGTTTTATGTAAATTTTGCGAATGTTACCACGTTTAACTTTATACACACATATTTAGCTTTGTTGTTTCTCTTATCAATTTAATCGCGTATTTGTTTAAATTTACTAAAGGTGCATTTAGCATTAATGTTTTGGTCCCGTATGTTCTAATTTTGTATCCACATATTTATTCATTTTATTTAATATATTTGTTATTCGTTTATTTGCTGCATTTTCAGTTATTCAGTGACAAATAAGTCTACATATTCTGTGTTATTATTTATTGTAAAAAGTATTCGAAGTCGTCTATTTACCGCACGTCCTGAGAACGTATAAAGAAGAGATTATAAGAAAATCTGTAAAGTAAGTATCTGTTTTTCTTTGTTACGTTAAGAGCGATTGCGACCGACATTTTGCTAGTCAGGGGAAATTCTTTATTTTGGTATCAGTAACATCCGTCATCGTGGATTCATATGGGGATTTGTTCATATACCACGGCGCCCAAGATTTTAAACACATATTAGCACATCGTAAGACCGTTCTTTCACAATGGTGAATAGTCTATTGAAACGCAGCTGTTTGCGATTTGCGCGAGAAAAAGACAGAGATAAAACAAATATGTATGTATTAGAATTCAGAAAGAATAGGTCGAAAGTTGAGTGACCTACAGAGTTGTTGAGTTTGCGAATTACCTTTTCTCTGTCGTACTGCTGATCATTTCTATATTCGAAGTGTTTGATTTTTTGTTATGATTTGTTTCTTTTTATGAAATTTGTGGTGGTCCTGACAAGGACCGATGTATGTAGGGGAAACAGGACAAAATATTTACAAAAGGTGTTCGAAGTGTCCACCATGCACCGTGATATAGGCATCAATGCGGCGACGAAAGTTATTACATACCCGCGTAAAGTTTGGTATGTCGTCGCGAATGCATTCTGCTGCAACAAAAATGGGATCTGTAGTATAAATTTTTCTTCATCCATTGATCTAAGTGTAGTTGTGATCTATTGGCGGTGTTTTCTACAAATCATCCGTAAGTGTTTACTGTACCGGGTGATCAACTAAGATTGTCGTTCGGCGATATCTCAGGAACGGTTTATAGTACAGCTTTGGGAAAAAAATATTATTAACTAAAGTGACACCGAGGAACATTTGGAAATTATTTGGAAAAGCGTAGGATGACAGCTAGAGGGCGTAACTGATCACCAAAAATTTTAATTCTTATTTTACGCAAAATTTACCAACTTAAGGTCTATCTTAAATATGAAAATCGGAATCTATTGAAAATTTTGCATATTTTACATCGGACAACTTTTTTGTATTTTGTCGGAAGAGAGGTGGGGAGGGGGGAAACCTCGTTTTGAAGGAACGTTATAACTCCGGTTCTGTTGAACCCAATTTTGCAAACTTAGTCTCGTTGAAAACAGAATTAATCGTCCAATCTAATGCTTACAAACTGGAACCGATCTAATATGTGACATGCATTCTAGAGGGCGCTGTTTAAATTTTTTCGGGAATTTCGTTTTTTCTCGCTAATGATTTTCTTAGCTTGAAAACTGAGATTGAGATGCTACTACTACTACAAATAGCACTGTCATTTATTGATACATAGGGAATTATTTCTGAAATATCTGATCGCGAGAACCGGTAATACAATGTGTTCTTGCACTGAATCCCCGAACTTATCTAAAAATGAGCTATTAAGTGCTGATATGAGTAATGTCAGGGACATGTTGACAGCTATGGAAGTGATGGAAGAGGTTGTTTCGGTCCAGCGTCTGGGTCGGTTCGATGCTTCTCTTCCGTTGCGTAAGCGCCCTATCAAGGTTCAGCTGCGGTCTGTATCATCTGTGACTACCGTAACAAAAAACGTTAAAATCAAGGGATAGGTGGGCTCATATCTCTATTTTACGGGATCGAACGAACATGCAACGTGAGTTATATAACCAAGTCGGAAATGAATTGCAGCGTCGAAAAGACGATGGTAAATTCAATTTGAGAATAAAGTATAAAAATAATATTCCTACAATTACGAATTCGGTAAACTGAATGGGCCCAACGGTACACCGCAATCACTTCGACTTTATTACCAAAATGCACGCGGTCTTCGTACTAATTCGCACCTATTCTACTCATGTTCTTGTGACTTATATTATATCATTCTTATTTCGGAAACCCGGTTAAATGATTCCTGCAACAGTTCCGAGTATTCTCCTCCGTCATTTAATGTTATTCGCTATGATCGAAGATTTGATGCTGTGGGCAGAACTACCGGGGGTTGTGTTTTAGTGGGTCTAAACAATTCAATTCTTTATGATGTATTGGATACACCACATGTTACCGCATATGCACTATTAGTTGATCTTATCCTCTGTAAATGTAATATTTGTTTCTCAAATACTTTTTATAGGTGTTGTCTATATTCCTCCGGATCTGCCTAGGGAGTCACTTGAGGATTTCTTTGATGCTCTTCAGATTGCTCTTTTGGATCAGCCACTTGTGTTGATTGGTGACTTCCCCGACATCCCCGAGTTTTGTCATCATAGTACGAACGTTGTTTCCCCTTCAAGTCCAATTTTGTTTGATTTTTGTAACTTACTAGAATTAATACAACCTCACGCTATCCATTCTGATTCACGAATGTCATCAAACAAAACTTGAAGACAAAAGATTGCTATCATTGCAAATGGAAGTCAACCGGTAGCACAATATTTCATGACCAATTTAAAAGGTTTCGTACCTTATGTAAACAACAAATATCAGAAGAGTATGAGAAGTATGTCCGCCATAGCGAGTCCGTTCTTAAAGACAATCCGAAAAAAATATGGTCCTTTGTCCATAGCAAACAGGGCACAACATCTGGATGGATAAACCGGATATTGTGGATGCCTTTGCTTCTGCCTTTCGAACATCATTTTGTCCTTCTAATACTGTAGATATGCCTCAAATGATGACTCAGTTTCCTTCCTTCTCCGTTCAACCTGTATCCGTGGAGTCTCTCACAGAAATTATGGTTGGTTTCAGTTATACCTCCACTCCTGATGATGATTTAATACCAAGCTTCCACTAAATTAACAAAAATGCTATATTAAAAAAATCGGCAATACCAACAACACCAGAAGGTTTAATTCATTATATCGGGACACGTGTCTCGAGAGATCATGGCCCTCATCGTCAACTGAATACCGCGTTCAATACGGTTTCACAACAAATAGTAATGCAAAGATGATTCAGTTTTTGTGGAAACAAGCCTACATCAAGAACTACAGCAAAATGGATAAAAGTATTATACATTAAGAACTTAATGATAATAAAACTTATTATAAACGTGTTGGATTATTTTTTGTACAGTGAACACTTTGGACACTTTTTTAATTGTATTATTATCTTTTGAACTTTTGTTGTTTTTTTCTTCATAGAGTAAATTTGAAGTAATGCATAAATTTAACCACTTTTTACTATAATACTGCGTTTTTTACCTAAAATGTTGAACTTAGGTATAGGGAATGCTTTAGCAAAGTTGTAGAATATTTAATTTTGCATTTTACTGATTAAGAATATACAGAGTGTTCCATTTGAATTAACGGAGATTTTTCATATTTGGCTTTGTCAAATTTGACAACATTTTCTGGGCACCCCTTATCCTGTAGGTCAGTTTCTGACATGGCGTTTTGAAGAGCCATTATTGCCTACCATTTGATCTTTTTAATGTGGTGGGTGCTTAGTTGCAGTGACTCCGTAAGCTGTATCGCTTGTCTGGCTATCTATTTGCTCCAAACAGCGAATGGCAAGTCGATCCGGGATTAAACTCTCTGAAAAAATTTCACCGTCCCTCCTGAGAATTGAACCCCGGCGCCTATCGTCCTCTCACAACGATAGTCAGCCGCCTAACCACTGCAGCCATCGACCCGCTAATCTGTAAATTAGCGTAACCACAAAATTTGCGATAATGTAATTCCCAAAAATTTACTAGAAAAACATAGTAAGCCGAATATCTCAACGACCGTCAGTTTTTTCATATGAATACCATACATAAAGTCGCTTTTATTTTTCATGTAGATTCAAAATAAATTATAAAAAATATATGTTTGTATTTAAAAAATCAAAGGTGCTGTCTGGGCAAAGGAAATGCAACACCCTGTATAAGCAGCATTATTTTAGGTTTGTAGATCTTGAGAAAACTAGACACGTGATATATAAAAAATTTCAATTATCTCTCTTATCAACCAAGATATTGGACAACTTATGATTTAATAGTTTTTCACTATAATTTTTTCATGGCTAATTTGGCATATTACAATTATTTTGGAAAAGCCCACCTTTCATTAAGAAAATATTAAATATTTCAGAAATTAACAATTTTAGATATCGGGAGTGGTTAATAAAAATGAAAGTGCATACAGTGTCCCTCCCTTTCTTAATATAAAATATAGGGTGATCAATTTAAAACAGAGGAGAAAATAATGCATTTGTGTTTTGAATCGCCCTGTACACAGTTGTCCCACTATTGGCAAAATATTACGTTGCTATAAAACTGTAACAATATAAAAAGTTCTTCCAGTACAAAAACAATTTCAAGCTGTTTCCTGAGGAATACACAGGATGTGGAACAGGCAATGATTTTCAGATAAAATTGAGCATAACTTCTGAAATACGCCGTATAACTCAATGAAACCTTATATCTAACGAATACGGAAGATACGCTTAATCTAAATTTGAAAGAATATATAGCGTGTCCCATTTAAGAAAATGTTTATTTGGTTCGCCCTGGAAATATGAAACAACCAGTATATATGAAAATAATTTTAAAATATGTAGCTTAAGACTGTCTATGATTTTTGTACATAACGTTTTTTGATATCTTTAATATTAATGGATATATTGAGCTTTGATTCACTAATGCCGCACCCTGTATATACAGTGTGTTTCAGTTTACATGGAGGCAAACAAATAAATTGTTTGTTAGCTACACAATTATTATTAAACTTTTATCAGTGCTCCTGGCCATTAAGATTAATATTTTTGTATGAATGAATTTTTGTTGGAATCTAAATCTGGCCAACTATTCAAATAAAAACTAGGCTTTCTAGTAAAGTCATATCAGCGTGGACGATAAAGCGAAACATTATTAAGAAAAGTTGTTGCAAATCACTAAACTAATACGAAGTTTCGCTGGAAAATGGTAATCTTGAAATTTTACTAAATTTTTATATCAACACATTAAAAAAATTTTTGGTTGAAATATCTCCTATTTAATATGTGTTACAAAATTCCAATTTCATGTTTAATGTATTTCCAATTTTAATTTTGTTCGTTGTACTTTTAATATTTGAGATAAGAATTTTTCGATGAGTTCATACAAAAATTTAGTAAAATTTCAAGATTAAAATTTTCCAGCGAAACTTTGCATTCGTATTATTTTAGTGATTTGCAACAACTTTTCTTAATAATTTTTTGCTCTATCTTCAACGCTAATATGACTTTACTAGAAAGCCTAGTTTTTATTTGAATCATAGTTGGCCAGATTTAGACTCCAACAAAAATTCATTCATACAAAAATATTAACCTTAATGGCCAGTATCACTGATGAACATTTAATAATAATTGCGTAGCTAATAAACAATTTATTTGAGTGTCTTCATGTAAACTGAAACGCACTGTACACTAGTTGCTATTTGCAAATAATACGGACAAAAGGTTTACAATTTCTTCTGAACACCTGGTATGATTATTTAAAGATCATAATTTTGCGTTTGATACAATTCAGTTTGCTAAAAATAATTACCTAAATTTTTAAATCTGTAAATGCACAAGACAAAATAATACGAAATAATTCAAAAAGTATTAGTTTGGTAAGTTTAGGTTATTAGAAAAACCAAAATTACAAAAACCAAAAAAATTATACTTAAATGATGTGCTGTAGTAAATGTACAAAAATGTTTTATGTTATATTTATGTATGTTATAAAACGATGTCAGATAATTACTTGAATCAATATCAAACCTCGGTTCGAATATAAATACCACAGCTCCTTTACATTCTCTTCATTACAAGATTGTCTGACAGCGCTACCACCTTGGTAAATTACACAATGTCCAAAGTTAATTGCATAGAAGTAATATCAATGCAAATGTTTATTTTATTAAAGCAAGGGTTATTACCTTCAGAGTATATTCAGAAATTTCAAAAAATTAAGCTAGTAATACACTTATTAGCCAATATGTTCATAACAGGAGCAGCATTTGTCAATATTATAAATGGTTTAAAAGCTGGCGATGCTTTATTGGTAAATAAAATGCTGTTCTTTCTTATTCCACAATTGAATTTGTTAGCAAAATCGTTTGCAATCCTCCACAACAGGATGTATTTTCTGTCGTTATTGAAAGATTTGCGATCACATGCTTTCAACGATCACAGCGCAAATTTGAACCAACATGTGCAATATGTGAATAAAGTGAATAAATTAATAATGAGGTATTTTGCATTATCAATGGGCGTGTTTATTGCTTTTACTTGTGCTCTACCAATGGTGACAAATCTTGGGCTACTAGTTCCGTACCCATTTGAAACTACAAAATTTGAGGTTGTTTACGAATTCACACACCTCTGTATGATAGCGTATTTGGCAGTAAATTCTGCTTCTTATGACGCGCTACTCATGTCTCTAATAGGAATATGCATTGCGGAATGGAATATTTTAGCAACACGCCTCATAAATGTGTATGACGATTCTGCCGAATGTGACTTAACTGAAGACATTAATAATAGACACAGAATGGTTCAAAGAATGTTAAAAGAGTGCATTATCTTGCATGAAACGCTAAATAAGTAAGTAAATAATAGTTTTATGTATTACAGGTCTTCACACACAGACCTTTACCAAATACTTACCTTCTGTTAATTTACTAAACTAGTTTGGGCTTACGTTTCTAATGATTTCTTTTCCTTATTTCGTTAGTACGAAACAAAAGGGTATATGTAAAATTTGAAGGAAACTATTGTATACAAACTGAACGAACATATTAAAGTGTGTTTGAACAATTTTTTATTATCAAACTATAGCAAAATATACTATCGATTTACCTACTGCTTAAATCTTGGTTTTAATTTTATTAACCAGTGTTTCTGCCATAAAGATATTCGAGATATTAAAATCTGCAGTTATACCTAAAAATTATACTCTGTATTTTGTATTTGTTTGTTTCCTTCATATGTTCAATTGAGCAATACCTTACCAATTACGTAGCTAGATTGTGCACTAGCTTTCAAGTAGTGTCATAGTTCTCGCATCACAAATAAACAAATAGAACATTCTGCAGCAAAATAAAAAGTAGAAAAAATTTCATTCAACTTTGTTTCTCTCGTAATTTTATTCATTGTTAACATAAATGGGCATTTTCTGTTGACACACATGATCAATATACCATATGGCCGCGTTTGTCTGCACTATAGCGATACCTGTAGTCTAAACGAAACACACAAATGTGTCCGTGTATTAGAACGGTAAAGAAAACGATAGATGTGGACAAATGGGAGTGCATCATAGGGATATACGAAGTACTAGCTCTGTTGTAATCCAGTAGATCATTGCGTCTACTTCTTTACCGTTCTAATACACGGGCACCTCTGTGTGTTTCGCTTACACTACAGGTATCGCTATAGTGCACACGAACGCGGCTATATGGTATATGTATATGATTATAATAGGTACATGTATATTGATGACGTATGCAGTGCACATAAAATGCGCATTTATTTCAACAAAAACTCAAATTGCGCTGGTTCGTTTAATTGAATTAAAATGTGAAAATGTTCTTTACACTAGTTAACCTTTCTTGGATTTTTTCCAGTAAACTAAATTATATTTTCAGCGTTATTCTTTTTGTCTATTAATTAATTATTATGTTAACTAATAATTATTCATAATGATATCAAGGTTTTTGTCTTCGTTCTGATTCATTCTTTATATGGGCGAGTTATATTTTGCATTGCTCCAACGATGTTTTTAATTATTGGACAGTATTGTTATTAGTTATCTCTTTCCAAATATTTAGAAAATCAATACGTCCACCATTTAGTTTTTGTTACTTTCAGATATGTGAAGAAAATTAGTGTGATCCTTTCCTTCCCGTTGTTTCTACAATATACCTGCGGTTGTTTTCTAATTTGCAATGCTGTTCTGCAATTCACAATTATGGTGCGTATACACATAGTTCACTTTTGCGTGTATGTATTTACCGGCTTTTTCAAATTAAATGCGAATTTTTCAGTATTGAATTTCGATTTACCAAACAAAGTCTTTGTTTTAAAATGAATTTCAAGAATAATTAAATTCTAATATAGTACGGTTCTAAAGTATCCATATTATACATATTTCACAAAAATAATAAAAAGACTGTATTAGGTACAACAACTGGTACTTGTGAGACAAGAATCACGTTGACCAGTGTTATTATGAATATATTTTATTCTGTATACATTAAGATAGGTACACATATATTACACATGAAATTGGCTTTTTAAAAGGGCCTCTATGTATATAAACACAATCGACTTTATAACGTTATGAAGAACACGTGTGAGAGAGAATTCAAATTAATATGTCTGTAGAAAAATACCGATATTATAAGAGTAAAATATGTGGAAATAGAATGAATATTTGAATAAGTTATGTCGAATGGCAGTAATAGATTTTCAAATTTACATTCTCCATCTTTATGTTTAGCCCATTTGGTAGATTTAGCGTCTTTCTAATATTACTTTCACATTTACACTCATGCATTCTTCCTTATTAAATAGCGCTACTGTATCTAACAGCTGCACTTTCTCACTCAACTCAAAACCATATTGTCTGACTTTAGAATGTTGGATAGTTTGTGTAGTTACATTGTATGAAACTGTGTATTGGTGCTTATAAATTAATTTCTTTGAATATTGTTAGATTTATCTGATATAGCTTTAGTTTCAGTCGAATTTATAGATTTGACTGTACGTCGGGTTTCTAGACGAAATCTTATATAAAAGGGATAGTGTAAAGAGAATCTCGTTAATTTTATACTATCTGAATATTTATTTATTACATGACTAGTAAAAACCATTAAATTTTTATCATAATATATTCGTATGTCATATGTCATCTTTATTCACGCGACTCGTTGATGTTTCTTATTCTAATTTGACTATATACTCAGCGAAATTTCCACAGTTCCATCTGATTTTTCAATTCCTCTAGAAACATTTATCAACGATATGAGTTGGAAATTATCTGGAATTACATTTTTGAACGTTAAGAAATAGCAGAGACATTAGTAATAATAAGACAGTATCACAACTCTTAGATATGAAGGGAAAGTACCTGCCGTATAATCGTATAAACAAAAGCAAAAGTTTGTCATAATTGTACAGACATCCTACAAAATCAGGCATTCCCTTCAAGTGTAGAAGAGTCTCTACGCATTTTCTAAAGTTTGTCTATTCTTAAATATATATATATACATATAGTATTAGTAGTATTTGTCTTTAAACATATCGTTGATTGCTTCTGTTGATTACACTAATTGTATTAGGTCTGAAGAAGGAGAATAAAAGCTCCGAAACGTTACTTAGCAGAATTTGACTGCGTTTTGGTTCTTTTCACGAAACCCTTATTCTGGATCTCCAGTAAATATTTTTACCAATTTAACGACGATAAGTGTCAGCAACTTTATCATTCCGAACTTCAATTTAATATATACATATACAGGGTGTGCCAATTATCTGAATTCGGTCTATTATATCTTACCTATTAGTTTAATTAAAAAATGTTTTAAGTAAAAGTTGTTCGGGATCAACTGCTCTATATCGTAAAATTAGTTTAGTGTATACAGAGTGTTCAGTTTTGGCTGAGCGTTATAAAATTTTCTTTTTTTAAATGGAACAACCTATATATTATGACATTTTCAGATTCCCCGTTGTAAATTAAGATAGTTTTGTTTGACAAACCTAGTACTAAAAATTAACCGTTTCCGAGATATTTCAATTTTAAGAGAAAAAAGATGGTTGTCTTTGAAAATTAATTCCGTCTGTACTAATATTTGTTTTGCAACGATTCTTTGGCATAATTATGGCATTACCTTAAGTTAAACAATCCATGCCAAATATCTTCACTATAGCATACCGGGTGTTTCGAAATTGAAAATTAATCGTTGCATTTTTAATACGGTGAAACTTATTTTTTTCAAATGGAACACCCTGTATATTTTTATGCCATTTAATAGGGCTTAAAGTTCCCTTTCAATCGGTTATAACATCCCCTATAGCTAAAGTTTATACTTTTTGAGATATAGGTAATTTACTATAAAATACATAAACATTTATTGATATTGGTAAGATGAAGTCAACAGTGCTGTGCCAACTCTACTAATAGGTAGATATAAAACGATGTCTACTTTAATAAAAACAGAAATTGAAAAATAAAGGCTTATTAGGTACAAACAAAATTTTTACCAAAAATAAAAAAAGGGTTGTAAATACAAATATCTATTATAAACATACAGTATAGAAGGGTTGTAAAATGTCTTCAAAATGGCCACCTTCATTGTTTATACACAGCTCTAACCGCTCCCGAAATGACAATTTAACACGTAAAAGTGTTTCCGGATTTACTTGTCGAAAAGCGGCGATAATTCTTTCTTTCATGTCAGCAACAGTAGTTGGTATTTCTTGATATACAATAATTTTTATATGTCCCCACAGAAAGAAATCTAAAGGAGTAAGATCGGGAGATCTATCTGGCCAAGCAATAGGTCCACCCCTTCCATTCCATTTATTGCCGTATATTTGTGTTAATAATTGTCGTACCAACACATGATTATGGCAGGGAGCACCGTCCTGTTGGAACCACATATTTCTTCTAGTAAGAAGTGGTACATCTTCTAGCAAATTTCCAAGTTCGTTGAGCAAAAAATGTCTGTATCTTTCACCTCGTAAAGGTCCGTCGAAGAAATGTGGACCAACGGCAATATTGCCAATGATAGCACCCCACACGTTAAGTGACCATCTGTTTTGGCAACGAATTTTATAAATTATGTGTAGATTCACGTCTGCGTAATAATGGTAGTTGTGTGTGTTTACATAACCATTATTGTTGAAATTAGCTTCATCTGTCCATAGCACCTAATTCAAAAATTCCGGGTCTTCGTTCATTTTTGCCATTACCGTTCTGCAAAATTGTATTCGCCTATTATGACCTAAGGTAACAGCTCCTGATGCAGTTGCATTTTATACGGATGATATTTATTCTGTTTCAATATCCTTCTTAAAGAACTTACACTAATATCCAAATCTCTACACATTGTTCGTAGGCTGATATTGGGGAGTTCTACTACTGTCTGCAAAACCCGTACTTCATTTTCATCCATAGTAACAGTTTTTTTGCGTAAATGTGGTTTGTACTTAACTCAGCCGCAGTCCACAAATCTCATTGTCAATCGTTCTATTCATTTAAATTTCTAGGTATACGTATTATGATTAACAATAAATATTTCGTCTGGTATTGTACAATTTTTAATAGAAACTGTCTTTTATTAATTGTACACATCTTTTATTTTTGTTTTTATTAAAGTAGACATCGTTTTATATCTACCTATTACTAGAGTTGGCACAGCACTGTGGACCATCTTACCATTATCAATAAATGTTTATGAATTTTATAGTAAATTACCTATATCTCAAAAAGTATTAAGTTTAGCTATAGGAAATATTATAAGCGATTGAAAGGGAACTTGAAGCACTATTAAATTGCATAAAAATATACAGGGTGTTCCATTTGAAAAAATACGTTTTACCGTATTAAAAATGCAACGATTAATTTTCAATTTCGAAACACCCGGTATGCTATAGTGAAGATATTTGGCATGGATTGTTTAACTTAAGGTAATGTCATAATTATGCCAAAGAATCGTTGCAAAACAAATATTAGTACAGACGGAATTAATTTTCAAAGACAACCATGAAAATGATCTTTTTTCTCTTAAAATTGAAATATCTCGGAAACGGTTAATTTTTAGTACTAGGTTTGTCAAACAAAACTATCTTAATTTACAACGGGGAATCTGAAAATGTCATAATATATAGGTTGTTCCGTTTAAAAAAGAAAATTTTATAACGCTCAGCCAAAACTGAACACCCTGTATACACTAAAATAATTTTACGATATAGAGCAGTTGATCCCGAACAACTTTTACTTAAAACATTTTTTAATTAAACTAATAGGTAAGATATAATAGACCGAATTCAGATAATTGGCACACCCTGTATATATATGTAGAAATGTAGAAAGGCGGAACAGCAAGCGGAACAGGAAGTAAGACGGTTATACCACCAGATATAAAATCATTTTTAAGCTTAGGTCCAAAGTCCGCCTTCTAATATATCTGTCCCACATCTACTGTCGGACATTGAATACATAATTAAAGATTTAGACACAGAATCGCAAAATTTATACAGAGCTAGGGCGACTAATGTAGTGACCAACTTTCTCCATGATACGAGTAATAGAACTAGTAATACACAGCAACAATTTATAAACACAAAAAAGTTTCTAAAAGAAAATCCACAAGTGATAGTAGTCAAATCAGACAAAGGAAACGTTACGGTTGTTATGGAGAGGGATGGTTACGAACAGCTATCGGAGCACTTGCTCAATGATAAGGAGGTATACATTCACTTGACTAGAGACCCTACCAGCACTGTTCAACAAAAAGCTAATAAATTGATCACAGAACTAAAAAATGAAGGCAGTATTCAATCTGATAGGGCAAAGTCACTAATGCATTACAATGCCATTCCACCGCGGTACTACGGGCTCCCTAAAATACACCAACCAGTATTGGCACTGCGGCCAATTATGTCCTCCATAAATAGCCCTACTAGCAAAATATCAAAGTTCGTAGCTGATAACTACGGCTTACAACATAGAAAATAACTATTATACAAGTGATTCCTTTCAATTTGCCAACATCATCCAAGAGTTTCAGTTACCTGATGACTAAGTACTGGTTAGTTTGGATGTAGTATCATTGTTTAAAAATATCACATTTAATTTAATTGAGAGTTGTATCGAAAAGCAGTGGCAAAGGATTTCAGAGTCTTGTACCTTAGAAAAACAGCAGTTTCTCAATTTAATCAAGTTTGTTTACGATAACAACTATTTTTCATATAATGGTAAATTTATAAGTCAAAAATGGGCGTGCCAATGGGCAGCACATTGTCACCAATTTTGGCGCAGTGTGTTATGGACGAACTTCTGGATGAATGTTTGTCCAGACTTTCGTTTGAGGTGCCGTTCCTTAGGAAGTTTGTCGATGACATAATTTGTGCAGTGCCTTTCAATGGCATAGACGAGATAATAGGCGTTTTTAATACGTACAATGCCCATATACAATTTACAGTAGAAAAAGAAAATAACAGATCGGTACCATTCTTAGATACCAGATTAATAAGAACAAGCAATCAACAAATCATATTGGACTGGTATCAGAAAGAAACCAGTTCAGGTAGGTACATTCATTATAAATCCGGGCATACTATGAAAACAAAAATCAATGTTATTCTTGGATTGAAAAACAGAATTAAAAAAATCTCGCACCATTCACTACTTAGGGATACTTTGATCAAATTAAAAGATATTCTTATAAAGAACAGCTACCCTGACAAATTAGTGAATAAACTACTGTATAATGACAACTCTACTAATAAAACGCCAGATAATTTAAGAGATCAAATCACCGAGAACAAAACTTGTATATATAGATCACTTCCCTATATGGAAGGATTAACGCATAAGCTGATAGGCATTTTTAAACAGTTAAACATAAAAATAGCAATAAAATATAACAATAATTTATCGACATTATTTACACCACTGAAGGATAAGATCAAGCCTATGCAAAGGTCTGGGGTTGTTTATAACATCTCATGCAGTGAATGTCCGCTACAATATGTAGGACAAACAGGAAGGAACCTGCATGGCAGAATTACGTCACACAAAAGTGACATAAAACACGGGAAGAGTAGTTGTGCGGTGGTTGGCCATGTGCAGGAGTCTAATCATGCTATGAATTTTGATGCCGTCACTGTGTTGGATCAGGATTCCAATACATATAAAAGAACGTTTCTGGAAATGTGCCATATAAACGCAGGAAACAATCTTATGAATAAAAAAACGGATACACAAAACTTAAACACAATCTATAGTTATTTGTTAAAAATAGGTAAATAACGATTCATACGGTTTCATGCAATGAGATACCAATTTAAAGTGTTGTAAAACGGATAGAAAAATAGGTTCATATTTCTAAAAGCATCACTGTACATACACAAAGCAGGAAACTTAGCAAAAAAACTGTGCGTAAATAAAATTTACCTTCGAATATATGCTATTCCTTTTAACTTAAAGCATTAGCGAGTATGTATCGCACTTTGATAGAGGTAGTTTAAATTATATGTTGCGGTGTCGTCCTTTCATTTAGCGATGTATGTTTACTTGTAGCTCTTGTGTAGATGTAAGTACCAAAAAAAACTTAAGATTTACAAACATAATTACTAAAGTTAATGTAAACATTGTAGAGTCTAAGAAATTAATAAATTTCGAAAGCTTGGACCGACTACAAATGGAGTGAAATTAATAAAGCCTAACCACGACTGCTTCCCAATAATTATACACTTATTCATATATATATATGTATATATATATATATTATCGAAGTATATACCTACATGTTAATAAAAATGCAGGCAGGTAAATTCCTATCCGAAGAGGAAAAAACAAAAATTAATTATTATAACGGGTTTGCAAACCGAGCCATGGCTAAGAAAATAGAGCAATCACGTCATAACATCAACAATTTTATAAACTTCTGCGGGAAAAATCGAGTGTAATAATCAAAAACTTATCAACTTAAAGGCCAGCACTCATCGATATTTCGTGTACAGCAAATTTTATACGAGACGAAATGTTTTTGGTGCCTAAAAAGAGGGTCACAAAAGAAGGTCTACTACCACTTTTTTATGGCGGGTGCCGGTGCAACGGATTTCTACGCTGCAATGCTTGGCAAGACTATCACTGCTGCTAATTTACGGAAGCAGTGTAGAAATAGTTATCCAAATGAGTCTAATGATCCATGAATAATGTGCATAAGCACAAAAGAAATTGTTACACAATATAATACCATATGTTAATAATTTGAGTAAAACGAAAAAATAGGAATTTCGCACATCAGATATTAAGACAAAAATGATATCTAATAACAATACAAACTTATATACCAATATATTTGTATACCAATTTACAAAGTGTAACCGTCGGGGATGTGGTGACCCTCATCGGCAGGATCCTGGATTCCGAAGTAGCCATCGGTAGGGGCAGCGTATCTACGCTGAAATGGGGAACACTGTGAGGCGTCTCCTTCCGATCCTAGCCTTGGGGGAGGGCAGAAGACCCAGATCCCAGGGGCTTGTCTTAATTGGCCGGCTTGCGGACACCGATATACTGCAACCTGATGGTTAAAGTGGCACAGCACATGCTGAGGAGCTGCAAGGCTGGGGGATAAACCCAGTCACAAGTGTGCTGAACTCTGAATACGGGGCGACCTCCAGTTTGAATTAGCCTTCTCGTAGTGATGGTGGGGCTCTACTACGAGGGACCGATTAGATCTCCAGCTAAGAGCGAGGAATACTGGAACGCAGTGGCAGAGATGACACAAAAAATCATGCTGAAGAAAGAGAGCTATGAGCGGATGAAGTGTAGAAACTTGCGAAGAGAATAAAGATAGGAAAGATAGGAAACTATTAGCCTTCCGCCTGAAGTACATAATGCCACCGCAGTTCCGGAGGGAATAGAACTTGAGGCTTGGGGTTTTTTAGTGGGTATGCCAGGATGGTGAGTCCCACACTGGCGTATCATACAGTGCGATATGCTGTTGTCCATAAAGGATTTTCCCCCGCCAAAAAAAAAAATACAAAGTGTAAATTAGAAAAGATAATTAAACTAATATCGTGTAAAAACTAGCAAAATCAATAAACCATGTATCGGACAAAGTAAGCAGAACTTAAAGATAGCAATTTATGGCCATGCACACACTATAACCATTTTAAAGATGCAGAGCATAATTTTTATTGTAAAATATTACTATGTTTTTGAAAACGAATGTCATTTTAAGAATAGAATTTGGTAAATGATAGATGTTAAAAAGTGTCAACGCGGTCAATTTTCATAAATTTACATGTCATTATTAATTAATTTAATTCGCTCCTGACTCTCTTAATAATTTTATGTTATATACCCCAGACTATTATTTATTATTAAGTCCTTGATTAGGTGTTGATTTCATGGTATTTCCTAGTTCTTGAACAAAATTGTCAAAGCTTAACAAACATTATACTGACTAGGAAGAATTTAGCTGTAACTTTGTTTTATTCACTTATAACTACACACAATTTACATTAGTGAGCGTTTTTCTTATTTATTTGTCCTTATTTTTGTTGCTACTTGTAGCTATATATTTTAACATTGTTCTAATGTCCAGTTACAATAAGAACGGAAGACATATGTATGAAGATATGTGTAAACATGCTCTCTCGTTATTTCTGAAGTAAAATTATGGTCTTAAATAGTTTAACAATTATTAACAATGTAAGACATACTAATATAATGTTTTTGTTTTCTATATAGAACCAACGACAGACTACTAATGTTATCATTCTGAGCTCTTATGTGGCAATTACCTTTTGTCAGATGACAATTTACCATTGGCTGGGGAATGAAATCATTTTCAAGGTAATAAATTTTTTATTACTGTGTTTTGTTCTTAGAAAATGCTGTTTTACGGGAATATAGGGATGTTATAGTTTGCGATAATTTATAGTCTATTCTATATGTGATCGTTTTAAAAACAAATCTTTACTTTTAGCTTACAGAATATCTCATTGCAGAGTAGTAATATTGTGCAAGCTGGATATCTCTCTAAATGGTATAAAATGGATAGAAAATCCCGAAAATTACTCTTATTGCTAATGGAAAGAGCCAAGAGACCTTTGATAATAGAGGTTTACAACCTGATATTCATTTCTCTCGAGTCTTTAGCGGTGGTAGGTACCTGCTGCACTACATTCTCTAATTAAATTTAAGCGTTTTTAGATAGTTCGATGGTCCTACTCGCTTTTTGCATTAATAAGAGCCAGATATAATTAACCAGCACTGGATGTAAATAAAAGTATATTATTATGTATATTATAGCTACATGTTCTGTAATTCTCCCTTTTTCTTGAGAAATACAATGAGAAGACATTTTAAAAATTAGATATCCAGATGTTGAGAGAAAATATTTTTCGTCTCATCGTAATTTTACGGAACACAACCACCACGTTATCAGCAATGAAAGACACGGACAAAATAGAAAGCACATATTTTCACGGTATAGCAATTTTTGTCAGCTATATTAACCATACCTTACAAGACGAACAAACTACGAACCAAGACTATTTTAAAACAAAAAGTAGTACGTACGTTGGTTGAGTTCGTTTAAAAGTGTCCAGAATTAGATAAAAGTGAGGTAAAACTGCTGATTCTAAATGGATTTTTAATCATATTTCTCACTTGGACGGTATCTTCAAAATATTTAATTATGATAATCAAAATCACTCTTTGCAACTATCAGAAATAATATAGGTAATGCACATTATAGATCAAAGTAATTTTCCTTACAATCAAATCACTTAATTTATAAAATTAGGTATGCATGTTAGAGTAAGTGACCAGCGACACATAAATGCAGTAGTTGATTATGAAGAAGTTCTATATACCAGTGTGTTTAATTCGGCACATAGATTTGATGGTGCGTGAGCGGCCATTTATTACAAGGGGCAGAAAAAGCTGTTATCGGTCCTACTACTAAATAAAGAACAAGTTCCCAAGTGGAGCAAGATTGAGTAAAAATAAATCTATGTATACAGAGTGCCCGGATTTCGTAGAGACAACATGGGTAATTTTTTTATTTGAAGACATAGACGGTTAAATTAGCAAAGAGGTGTGGATTCAAAAGCTCACTAAGAATCCATTTTTACTTGCGATATTAAGATGACGTTTGAAGCAATTCAAATTGTAATCTAAATGCTTTTATAGACGCTTAATAAAAAAATTCTTTTACGCAAATATTTAGTAATCTCACCCAACCTCAAAATTTTAAATTGGAACGGTGCAATTTTTGTGGCTGTTTTAAAAAGAGATTGTTTTCTGAATTCAATCATGTATCGCATGATTTTGCCAAAATTTGGAAAATTAAGCTAATTGTAGTTACGGGCAGACTATTTTTCAAAATTATCCGTTATAAATTGAAGAAATGACATTGACACTTCTGGCAGATTCGTATGATGATAACCGTGTTGTTTTCACAGATAACGCGATAAACAAAAAGTCAATCAATATGTTAAAGAAAAAATTTTGGACTTAATTCAGGTGCTATGGAGACCTTAGTCTATTTCTAACATTTTGGCATCATCTCAAGCAAAAAAATTGCAGTTGTTTTCGTTATATTTTTTCCCAAGGTGCATTTGTCCGAATCTGCCCCATAGTGGGGCACATTCGAACAAATAGTGGGGTACACTCGGATAAGTCTAATAAAATCCATAACTTATTTATTTTTAAGAATAAAAACCCTATACTAGAAAAAGTTTATTGAACGTTATAACCATTAAAATTGAACAGCGAACCCATCCTCGAAGTTCCTGGTGCTACCTTGGGATTAGGTATTTTCGAGGCTATATCTTCTCTGGAAACAGTCGAAATATCTTGCAAGTCCGGAACGCGGAAGCCGCTTCTACTCGTATACTTTATCAAAAAGTTTAAAACATACGAAGCATTATTATTGCAAGATTCCACTCTGCCGATGTAATGAAGTGTCCTTTTTGTTGGTAGGAAGTATCACAAGCAAGTAATCATTATAATGGATTACGTCGTCATGCAGTAGCATGAGCGTATCATTATTGTTTTCAAGCTGGTCCAGAAAATCGGACAGATTGTCAAAAAATTTTGTCTCATGAACAATATTCTGTGGTAAATCCATCCAAATCTGAAAAGTCACTTTCTATTTTCTTTGGCTTTTTCTTTGGTGCCTTCCCTTTGCCTTTCTCTCCAACAGTATTTTTGTTTTTTTACTTCACATTCGCTTTGTAATACTTCTTTTGTGTTTCTTTTCTCCAACTTTTGTTTTCTCATTTTTTCCAATTTTTGAATTCTTTCATTCTCCGGTGTGCTCGTATAAATTCTGGATTTACCTAGTCGAGAAACTCCATTTGTTTTTCTGGGGGTTGGCTTTGGTAATGGTCTGACGATATCGACGGATAATATTTTAATTTTTGGTTTTGTAACGCGATTTACTATGTCACTTAATATAGTTCTTATCATCATGGTCACTTCGTCAATTTTAAAATCGACCACATTGCTAGGGCTCACGCTGATGGACGGAATAAATGAATCGTTCGATGTAATAGAAGTTGATGGCAGTTCACATTCTTTAATTTTAGTTTTAGGATCTGCCCGATCTGTGGCGTGTGAAATCGTCATCCTAAAAACTCATGGAATTAATAGGCCTCAAGCCGGTACTGGATTAGTTGCTTATAATGTTTCTAGGTGTAAAACTTTGCAAATGAGGATCAGCAGTGAGTTTAGCGATGTCATAAATTCCAATCGGCTTTCCAGGATTTGAAATCATAGTCATTAAAGGCAGCCTTACATCTAGTCTTAAATGGCCCATAAATGCCTCTATCAAGGAGTTGCATCTTGTGCGTTCTATGTGGTGGAAATGATAGTAGAGCTATACCATTCCCACGAGAATAGTTTATGGCCTCGAGTGATGTGCTTCGTGGTTATCAAGCAACAAACGAATTGGATTTGCTTGAGGACAACCAGTATGTTTTTGAATATGCTCCAATAACTGGAGAAAAATGTTTCAAGACATCCATCCTGACTTCTCGGCGAAGCCTATTGCTCCAGGAACTGAACCATACATCAACTGCTCTTTCATACGTACACGAGGGACTACATATGCTGGAGGAATTGTATTTCCCACAGCAGAAATGAAACCGCACATTCTAACTAATGCGCCCCTTTCGCTATTGCTCCAGGAACTGAACCATACATAAACTGCTCTTTCATACGTACACGAGGGACTACATATGCTAGAGGAATTGTATTTCTCACAGCAGAAATGAAACCGCACATTGTAATTAATGCGCTCCTTTCAGCTGAAACGCACTGGCCCACCTTGTGTTCCTGTTTCGGCAATAACTTTAGGGGCCTGGGTTGTGACTCCAGTTTCGTCGTTATTCCAAACGCGATTAGGAGGAAAATTATATTTGTCTTGAACTTTTGCATAATTTTTTAAAAACGAAGCAACATTGACTTTATTGAAAGCTGCTGCTGGTGCAATGCTCGTATTCTCTGCCTTGCGGTAGGAAAGTCTCGGGTGACGACTCATGAATGACCGCATCCACTCCATTCCAGCCATTTGACCAACTTGTAAGTTAGCCCATAAAATATTTTGGAAGATTGCTTGAGGTAAATTTCCAACTGTTCTTCTTCTCCTGGAGAGAATATCTAACGGGTAGCGTACTTCGATAAAGAAGATGCATCCTCATTTGAACTACTGCTTTCATTGCCAGAGTCAGTTAAGTTCTTTTTGCTTTTTATTTTCACAAGTTGGTCATAAAGAGTTGACTTTGGCATATTAAAAGTGCTTGCAGCCATGCGAATCGACACTTGGCGATTGAGCACGGCTTTAACAGCTTTTTTAAAATCATCTTTCGGAATATCAGGGCGATTTCTCTTTCTGATATAGTTCTAGAAAGTAAAATCAATGGAAAGGTTTTTTTTTTAGTTTTCTTTCGACAGTATAATTTTATTTGTTAAATAATAATATTATGATAATAATAATATATCCTTATTTCAGCGACCAAATACAAAGTATGAAAATCGTGACAAGCAAAAAAGAAAGAAAGCAAGTACATATTTATATCCATCCAAAAAGTAGTAAAAATAGAGTGAAAGTAACCTAATACTTAGAAACTAACTTACACCTATCTTATTTCTAAATTAAAAAATGGGGCACATTCGGAGTTCATAACTTATCTTCTCTATCCTGCGCTCACATTATATACACACATCAAATTATATTATACTGTGCTTTTATACGCGATAAACGTGTGGAACTCGCAGCAGGTGTTTATATAGAGACAGATTTGAATCGCTTAAGGGACGGTTTATTAAATTGCTAACATGGAAATTCTACATGTCGGTGGAAGTTCTTCACTGGATCTCTTGGTGCAGAAGTAGTAACACTAAACACTTCAACCCACTAAACAGCAAAAATTAATTTAAAATTAATTTAAAATTAATTAAACACCGGCGCGTAATTGTTTGAAACCATTTGACTACATTTTACATGAACGTATTATCAGTTATAATATCACAAGAGCATAGAAAATAATCGATTATATTTCCGAATCACGAGACATATTCTGCGAACACCACGAGAGCGTAGCTTAGTTTTAAGGATATATGTACGTCGAGTGAAGAGGCTATATAATGATTATTTTCGTTTGCTCGAGTGGTATTCGTTACGATTATATAAAGAATTAACTAACGAAATTCAAAATACTTGCTAATTGTTTGTCAGAAGTTTGAGCACAAAGTTTATGTATTTCGCTGTTCACAAAATTCGTTTCCAAACATATTTATGTCTTTAACGGTATTTTGCGGTGTCAACTCTTCAATTTCTTTATGTATTTCGGTCCCCGAGCTTATACCAAAGCGTTGCATGTCGAAAAAAACATTATGAAAATTGCTGAATATATTTTTGACGTTTATCAACAAACTTCAAAACACTTGTTACCATGACAAAAGTCATATTGTTGGAGGAAGCGAAACACCAAAACGATTATATCACGTCGTCAAGAGTATATTCACTTATCAATACATGGTAACTATGTAAAATTAGTAATTGCTATTGGCTTAATTTCAAATGAGTTAAATAATTAATAATATATATGAATATTCTATATTTGCTTACGAAAGCTGCAGCATATGTGGTTTTATTCTTTTTGTCAATTCTTATCTCTTTCCTCAATTTATTTTATAATAAACGATGTATTCGTTTTAAGTTTACCGGTAGCATTGGATTATTGTAATATCTGTAATATATTTAATCTCTGTATTCTATCTTGAAAACTTAAAAATGTGGGTAATATTTACAATTGTAATGTTTTCGATTAATTCAATTCTTCGCTGATTTTGAAATAACTAAAAAAATGTACTAGAGAAATTTAAAAACAAGAAGAATTTTAGAAATGACTAAAGACCGCAAGAATTGGTTGGTTTCAGCGGCAGTACATCGGGAGCGTTAACAGCGCGCGCCTATCGTACGAGTATGTATGTAGTGAAATACACATAGGTTCAGCCTACAGCGGAACATAAAAAGTTACAATATACGTATGGAACGCAGTGCGATGTGGCAACGCAATAGTGATGCACAACGTAAGTTCGATCGTCGATCGCGAGTCATTTAGGGTTCGCCTATGCATGCGTAAAGGTATTAACACTGTTTAGAATTTTCGCGAGAATAACCTTCTAGAAATCTCGAGGGAGTGTGAAACTTTTTACAATAGGCTCGGCTATTGTTTGGTAAAAGAGGGCAGTA
>CM043016.1:141632907-141673268 GCA_023690525.1 Holotrichia oblita | reverse complement strand
CTTCGTATCTAGTAGAAAATGCGAATTAACGAACTCATATTGTCGAAAGAAATCTAATAAATGGTGAAAAGCAAATTGTAAATGTAACATGCTTTATAATTGTGTGTATACACGTTACCATTTTCTATTTATAGGCGGTAGTGATGGAGAAAGGGATAGAAGATACAAATCGGGTAGACGTTCTAAAAGTCGTGAATCACAGTTTTCGGATATACCGCACAATAGACATAAACCAGATCCTGGTCTAACAATACGTGCTCGACCGAAGCATCATCATCAAAAATCAGGTCATTTCGAGTCTGATTACACAGCAGATATGCCTCCTAAAAAAGGAGGAGACGGTGGTAAAATGCTAAATCTTCAAGATCATTCTGGAAAGAAATCAGCTATTGGTAGTAGAAAGAAGAAAGAAAGTCCGAAATCTGAGGAATTTGGTCGACAACCTATACCACCTACGAGTAGGCAATCTCAATCACTTTTCGAAAATGATTTTGTAACTACAGAGACTGAGAGTCCATGTTCTGCAGCAGGAATGGGTAAAAGGTAACTTTTCATCATATTTTACTTATTTCTCCGTTTTAATCTATGTGATATAGAAATTGCAATACTTTACTGGAATTGTTTTGTTAATTGTTTATTAACAGATATCAAGGTTACCAAAAGTAGTGAATAACCCAAGATCAGCGTTTGCGAGATGAAGATATTTTTTGATATAGTTATGTAGTTGTATAAATGCATAGATAGCTGTCAAAATGGTAAAGTTAATTAGACTTCAAATGAATGTGGCCAAAAATCATATTAATTTGGCATTTAATTAGTTTTATCAATTTCATACTTAAGGGGTCTACAGACGATACGATCGGTTGTACGACTTGTCGTACTACAAGTTGAAAATAAAAATGTAAAGACAAAGTCAATCGCTGTTCTTTCTCCAGACGTAGACCCTCGAACTAACTACGATGTTATAGCAATTGTACAGCCCATTGTTTCGTCTGTAGGGCGCTTTAAAGTATCGAATCAACTACTGTTGTACAACGGATTGTGCAACCGTAGTTGATTCTAGACCCCTTTACAAAGTACTCCGTTATTTATCTTCAATTTGGAGTTACTTCGTAAGGTATTTGTTGAAATTTGGACTTTTATTTTAATATTAATCAAATGTGTTTGCAAACAATTCTTGCTCAATCTCTTTTGTGCGTAATAAATTTTATTTTTAGGTTTACTTTCGAAAACGACTTCGAAACGTCAGAAGCGGATTCGCCCATCATCAAATCCTCTCGAAGCGTTAAAAGTCCTTACGCCCGAGAACAGTCCGGGTCGAAGTTTATACCCAGTAGGTCTTCCCAATCAAAACAGCGGTCACTCTTTGAAGATGACTTCTCACCAACGGAGAAGTCTGACACCCAAGATAGTCCAGCTGTACCTAGTATTAAGGAAGAAGATATTCAACGATCGGCAGGTAGTCTAAACGAAGAAGAACAAGACTCTTTCAGTAGTTTAAGAATTGGCGGAAATGGATTGCGTAAGAAAATGCATAGTAAGCATAGAATGTCTATGAATACTGATAGTCTAAGGAAGTCGGAATCGGTTAATATATTTGCTCGTGAAAATGATCCGTTCGATGATGAATTCTTTAGTGGTAAAGACATCGGTGAACCCACATCTGTTGAAATATGTAATAACGGAGCCAATGGGAATAAAATTTCACCGAGAGTAACAGAACTCAAATGGACTGAGCAATTTGAGGATTTTGATACTCTAGATGGCAAATAAGCGGTCAGCTGTTGTTATCATCTTCACTAGATGATATGATGGCAGCGCTTAGGTAATACGAGAAAATATGTAGTGATGCGTCCAAAATTATTACTCTATGCTGTATAATGAACAAATTTGTTAGGCATCCTCGAAGTACTATTTTTATTAAATCGGTAATATTTATCACTATTTATTTATAGTAAATTATTTGCAAATACTACGGATTTTCACGTAATATAGTCTACAAGACGATATTATATTTTTTAATTGCAAAACTATATGTGTTCACAAAGCATATTGTGATTGATTACTTGATGTATTAATTAATCTTTAATTTTTAGTCCCAATTTTAGATACCTTGTCGCATCTTTTTGCAAGTTAATAAAACGATTTTTTTCATAGAAAATTAAGCTTTGACAGTCGATATTACTCTCTATGATGAATCTCATCCGCAATATTTAACATATATCCGCTATGTTATAATTATGTTTCTGTCAATAGACTACGGCTTACGGAAGATTTCAAATTGCTGATGTAACGTCACCGGTTGCCAACTGCTGTGAAAACCGAACGCAGCTTTTAAAAGATTTTGCTTGAAAGTGATACGCATGTGCAAATGCAAATAGCCCACGGAAATAGTTTGAATCAATGACATAATTACTAGACACACCATATAGAGAGAGAGATATAAACCCGTACATAAAATAGATAGACACCTGCCATTGACCTACATTAAGCTTGGCATCTAGAGGTTCGCATTTTGATCATTTATCGTTATTATAGTATATACCAAGAGCTAACTTTTAATGTGATGATCCTCTTTATATGAGTGAAAGAAGGATAAAAATATGATTTATATGAGTTAACAAAGTCAAGATATACGCATGCTATTCTGCTGAACAATTGTGTGTTGCATGCTATCACTGTCTAACAGCAAGTACCCACCACTGTTCTTTACCCTTGTCTAACTACTAGAAAATGTTATCGTCACATCGATCTTTTCAATTTCAATCAATTCAACGAAGCCCTCATCCGTACTACTGCGAGGTGAGGGGGACGAATCATGCGCATGTATGCTTACAGTTGAAGTCCGTTCCATTTCCAGTAGACCAGAATGCAATCCACAGGTTGGAAATAATATCCCGGTATACACATGTTGGTTCTACAAATGTCATCCTTTTGCGCTATCTTTCTCAAGCGTACAACACCCGTATATTTTCTTTTCATTATGGCTGAACTCAATTCTTATTAAGCAAGATGTTACATTAGGCATGCCTCTAGGAGACTGTACTTGAATCGCTGAACAGATGAGGCAGCAACGCTGCAATGACCTAAATATTGGTCTGATTCACACTAAATTGTACATGACTTGCCGCTAAAAGAGTATTCTACGTTATTGCTGACATAAATTCAACTTGTATGTACTTCTAAATGAGAATAGTATTTTTAAAGTAGGTACCTACTATAACAAATTTAAAGTAGACAATTTGAGAATAATGCTTAATCGCCAGCCGAAATGGGGAGAAAGTGAATACGGAGCCACTAGATAAATTTTCTAGTGGCTTCTAGTATCTAGTTCTCATCCAAAATATAGAGTCAAGAACATAAAAGAAACACAAACAATTATTAAAATAATTATACTATAATGATGAATCGATACCTAGGTATTAATATCAACACAACGATATTAGCGTGCCGATACCAACGAATCGATACTACTATACTGTAAAACTCTAAAGCGAAAAAATTTAAAACCATATACATATATATAGCTATCAATAAACGAACAAATTTTTAAGATATTAACTCATCTCTGAAACGAATTGTTTTCAGACAAATATTTATGGAACTATTTTTCGTATATTGGCTCAAACACTAATGAATGAGGGTATGGATCTTGTAGTTATTCACGCACCCGGTAGATGGTTAATATGGAGGTCATTTATTGCTTGCATTACATTTTGTGCACGATGAGGTCGTGCATTATCATCAATAAAAACTACGTTTTCATCCACAACCTCACGAAAGTCGACTACATATTGCTGAATAATGTCATCTCTGTATATGTGTCCATTGACATTGTTTTCCAAGAGATGGAGGTTCGTACATCCATTCAAACTAATGCCCGTCCACACCATGATACCACGACTGCCAAAAGGCGTCACAGCTTTTGTAATCTCGGGTCTATAACGGTCTCCTAGAGTTCTCCAGACCCTTATTCTACGATTATCACTAAATAACCAGAATCTGGATTCATCGGTGTATAAACCAGGCTCCCATTGAAAATTTTCTGCTATAAATCGTTGGTTAACCCAAGCTCTTCTAGCCATTCTGTTATTAGTTAATTTTGGGCCTGCATCTATGAAGATCCATTTCTCTCAGACGTTTCTGATGGTTTGATCCGAAACTCTAACTCCAGTGGCGGTAACTGTGTTTGCAACCATACAGCACTTTTAAACGGATTCATCCTTGCCTGAATTCGTATGTAGCGGTCTTGTCTCTGATTTGTTTTCCTTTCAGATCCACTACCGGGTCTTCTCCTTGCAGATCCTGTCTGTTGAAATCTTGTTAGAGCCCTACTAACAACACTTGGAGACACATTAAAAATTGCGGCAATTTATTCTCCAGATTGCCCTCCCTGATGCAATAACGCAATTAAATCTAAAGTTTCTTTATTTAAATGACGTTTTGGCATCGTGAAAATTTGAAATGACGTCAAAAAATGCGATTTTTATAATTTTGTATTCTAAATTAATTTAATGTTAAAATATACAAGATTCAATATTTTATCACACAGAAAAGACATTTACCAAATAAAATCTCCACAAACGACTGTGGGCCTTCTAATTTATCTATAGTTTGAGAAAATATGTTAAATTTAATCGCATTAATTAGATCTGTTAAAAAAAATTTAATTCCCTATTCATTTTTGAGTAGTTTACTATTGGTCGTAATTAACCAAACTTTTTAATGAACTTGCTAGTTTCTTTTTGTCATAACATCAGGTTTAATTCATTTCACACCCTGTTAGATATTAGCAAACAAAATGATTGCGGCCGGCTGCTGATCTCGCGTAACCGTGAGATCTGTGTACAATTTTAATCCATCTGGACTATTTGAGGTAAGAAACAATGGAAAAAGTACTCATTATGGATCAGTAAACCATTTTGTTGCAAACGAAACATTTATTTTGTAGATTGACCATATTCTAATAGCGCGTTACAATACTCTGCTTTGGTTATCAGTGATGCACAATTATACAAGAGAGCTTTACAAAATTACTATGTTGGGTGCATTTTTTTGCATCCCTCTTATTCTTAAAACTAACAATTTTAGCACGTTAGTATGTTCATAGTAGCTACAAATGCCATATATGTATGAATATGTTAGGTCGTATTTATGTTGCGCAGAGTACATATCCTAGAAGTAATATGCCCATGTCTGCCTGCACAGTCATTTTTTCGAAATCGCTGTCGTTAATGGAATTGATGCAGTCATCAAGGCAGTTAGTTTTACTTACAACAGTTGTTGTGACAATTTCTGTTACTTGGATCTCATTTGCGGCAACTCGGTTTGACAAACAATTTGAGACTGCAATTGAAATTGAGATGTTGAGGATATAACTGCAATGAGAAAAAAACGATGTATTCTGTGTATCTATTTTGGATTAAAATGTTTACAATGTTGGTTAATAATACAATGTAAGTTGTTACTTACGTTAAGCGGTATTACGTTTGATATGGATTACTTTTAATTACAAAATTATACCTACATTTATCAAGAAAATTCAGATAACTATATAAAATATTTGGGTGTTTGGTTTTTCTTTTTCAATAAGGAAATATTATATATTTGCATTATATCGAATAATTAATTTCGAGAGCAACGTACTTCTGCAAACACATCTATATTAAATAGGTAAGTTAATAAGTACCGTTCTTGTTATGTTGATTGCTCATCCAATATCTTGATTTCCGACATAGTAATGATGTGAATGCATATAGTAAGCATTCTGTGTTCCTTTTACTATAGAATATGAAAATATGTTATATTTAAATTAAGATTTATTTAAGTAGTAATAATTATCGTACTATATATAGATATATTTAGCTGAACGAGGTTAAACAAATTTTATGGAACTGTTATACCTGTTATGTTTGTATATTAGGAATTTTAGACGCATCACATTTAGAACTCTTAAATGTTATTTATTGTTATTGAATAACTAGGAACTACTATATGCATACATTTATGAGATGTACGTTTTCGGATGTATTTTTATTGTTTTGTGATTATAACGATTTTATGAAACAGTATGAAAATGGCCAAAAGCGGGAATGCATTTTTTATTTCATTTGGAATAATCGAATAATTGGTCCACTCTAATACTCTTCTGTTAATTTATCTGATTATATGTATTCCTAGACATTTTTTTAGCAATTCTTATATACATATGTTTTTAATACCACAAAGTAAATTTGTAAATAATGTGTTGTTGTTTTATTTTCATAAATCCTATCAATTTTTTGTTTTATTTGTAGCATTAATACTTCACAGCAAATTGCGTGTAGATATTAGATTCTTTCAATTATTGATATTTTCAAACTATTAGAACCAAATGAATAGCTATACTAAATAAGTGGCAAACTTGTGAGAATTTATTTGGATGCCCAATTTGGATAGTTGGAAACTATTAGCAAATGTTTGAACAGAACGCCATAAATTTTAATTGTAGTATAACTGATATGCTATGCATTTATCGTCTTTCTCATTCCTTTATTAGTTCGTGGCTGATATCTGCTTGTCTTGTACACTTTTACGTTCCATAAAAAGAAGTATAAAGCGGCCCATAGACAATCAACTTGGTCATCAACGTTGTTGTCAATCTTGTTGGCACCTTTTACAACAGACTATTGAAATGTTGATAACCAAGTTGTAAACATCACTTCTTAATTAGTGTGGATCGAGGTTGTGTTAATTTAATAATAATAATTTTAGATATTTATAAACAATTTGTTTATAAATATTTAAAAGTTTTGACCACGCATTCTTCTTTTTGTTACGGTCCTTAAAAATGTTCGATTTCACTCTTCACAGCTCTGGTAGCTCTGTGAATGTATAGAAAAGTCCGTCCAAACTTGAATATTAGGTATATAGATTACTTGCAAGGTTCAACGTTTATAAACGTTAAAATATCGTTGCCTAAACGTTACTCACTAAACGTTAATGTAACATTAAAAAGATATCGTTATATTTGGTTACTTTGTCGGTAAAAATATAACGTTTTAACACACGTTTGATACGTATAAACTTTTTAGTAGATAATGAATAATGATACGGAGTTTACGTTGTAGAAATTAGAAAATTATCTATAACTGTTTATTTACCTTCCTATTTTCTTCCTATTAAATGAATACCTTACTGCTATTCATTTAATCCGGATATGTTACATATTTTTGTAGTTTCATCATTATCAGAAACTAAGCTATGGCAATTAAGTGGCGTCAAAATTTAATGTATTGTATTCGTTTGTAAAATATTTTTGCATTTTCCAACGTTAATAAAATGTTTCTCGTGTAAGGTTTACAGAACGTTTATGGAACGTTAACATTTCCTAAACATTATATAAATGTTTTTGCTAACGCTTAGGAAACCCTTTTAAAACGGTTTACGAACGTTACGTGCTACCTGGGCATATTTCTAAACGAGTTTGCACAAATAATAAAAATATAAAAATAAAATAAATAAAAACTGACAAATGGCGTCGTATAATCACAACTCTATTATGACCTTAACAGCACGCTTCAAAGTTCGCAACCTGTGTCGCAACTGATGTTCATAACTTCGTTGTCAACTTCCGTACAGACGTTACAACACGATCGCAAATGTATGACTCCGCCCATTGAATATTCAAAGTTTTTGATTTTACACCAACCGTTGTTTCAACATAAAATGTCAACCGCCATCCTGCTTACAAACGTTCAACTTTGTCTTCAACATGGCTGGTTGACAACAACGTTAACGACCAAGTTGATTGTCTATGGGCCGCTTAATAGAGCAATAACTCTCCACCTTCTATGAACTGATCTATTTGGAAGTTATAAATAAAAAATCATGCGTACCTACAGCAAAATATTGCGGGTCGTCATCCTATTGAACCGTCATCGTCACCTAATGTTACTTCCTACTATATAAGGATATTTTTTCGGTTTAAAAATTTTCGATCATTTGCTAATCTCTGCTGACAAAATTACATCTTGCTCCACATTTTCATTAACTTTATAATTTAAAATCAAAAATAGACGTGTATTGGGAATTTCGATAAAAGTTGTTTATTTAGTTAAAAATAAATTTATGCCGTATTTTACGGACATACTGTATATGCTGCGAAGCTTTTCACAGTTATCGTTTTCACGCGTTGAACAGGTTCCAGGTGCTTCTTAAAACTACTTGGCAAATGATTCCTGTTATTCAGTTAGAAACCTTTGTCAATTGCCTCGTAATTTCCATTCCTTTAATTTCAAGAATAACTCCACAGCAATACAATGAAATGTATGGCATATAATTTAAGGAAGCGAACCATTCGGCGAACGCTTTCGAACCATAAATTTGAAATCCGGCGGCATAATTCTGCATGTAGTAACAGATATTTTAGTTCACATCGTCATATCACAGTTACTTGTGTCAGTACCCGGTATATTCTGGCACATGTAAGCGATTTGCTTTGAATTGTGTAGTGTGTTCTAGTTAACCTAAAAATTTGCATTTTCTGGCTTGTTTGTGTTACAAATGAGTATTTGGATAGTATATTTCTATAATGGAAACTGACGCTGATAAATATCCTCATGTGCGTGAATTAAAATGTAAATTAAATCTTTTAACACGGCCGGACGGTTCAGTATTATTAAGCCAAGGTGTAGTATCTTATTTGTTTTTTTCTATTCACTATATACGTTTGAATTATATTTTAAAATATGTATATATTTTAGGAGACACTGCTGTTATTGTAGGATGTTATGGTCCTACAGAAGCAAAGACACAGAAAATGTACATCGACAATGTCAATGTTGAAGTTCATTATCGACCAAAAGCTGGATTACCAGGTATAAGTTAAAACTTGCAGGATTATTGTAAAATCAATTTATATTTGAACATCTAACATAATTTCTTGGGTTTGCATTTATTTAGCTAATGTATGTAGTTCAGTAGATCTTGTTTATTTACGAGGGCGATTAGAAAGAGTAGTTCATTTAGTTTAAATGATTTAGTCTATAGAGTTTAATTTTCATATTTTTGACGCAATCATGACATTGCATTGTCCACTCTAAAAATACTTTGATACATACAAGCAGGAATTGCATAAAATGTGTCATATTATTTTTGTCTGCTATAAATTTAATATAACAGATCTTTAACTTACTTATATTGATATCCACATATTTGCATAATTATATTTCAAGAAATAAAAATAATACTTCAGTTCTAACATTGTTCATTGAACCGCAGGACTAAGTATGTATTCCGTTTACAACAATTGAAAAGTGACTCAGCCAAGAACTATTAGATTAGAATAGTGGTGTGTTGATTAGATACTAACTGCCTCTCTTTACTGCGACCAATAAGATCAATTGTGAGTACCCTTAATCTTTTAGTCTCAATTGATCTCCAAATCTCTGAAGAAGATTAGGATCTTCTTGGGGGCTATGGCCATGACGTCAATCGATTCTGAGTGGTGGTATTTTTGTCGGGCGGTCGCCACGCTGTTGCATACAATGTGTTCTGTCATTTCACTATGTTTGGAACAAGATCGGCATTTATCGCTGTCCACTTTGCCCATCTTCTTGAAGTGATGCCTTGGAGGACCGCGGCCAGTGATGATAAGATCTAAGATTTCAGATATTTCACCTCGCTAGAGAATTCAAGCTGTGTTTCTCCCAATGTGAATGTCACTAGGGTACAGTGAATAGTACGATACTATTTTGTGTGAATTGATATGTATGTGTTCCTGCAGATATGATGACCAGATTATGTTCAGGAAATTCTACATGCGGCCTGATATTAGACCATCATAATTCTCCTCTTAATTTCTTTTTGTACCTGAAATATATACATATATGGTTGCAATTATCTCATTAGCATATCAGCAATTTTTAAAAATATTGTAAACAATAAGCCGCAACGGTTATGCTCTGGAGGACTCTTGAAACAATTGGAAAGAAATTGCAAATTCTAATTTGCACTGTTTGTTAATATACATATGATCGTTAGTACCATCGTGTTCAAAGTAAATGCGAATATTTCAGCCTTTTTTAGAGAATTGAAATTTGGTTTAAATCAAAGATTTTATTTACTGAATGGAAATTATTCGCATTTAATTTGAAAAAGATGGTGCACGGTCTTTCACGAAACCCGTTAGAAGGTTTAAGGAATCTACTGTTACTAAAATTCTGAAATTTTGAAATTTGCATTTGTACGTAGTAGTTCTATTGTTTAAAAATATTTTCAACCAAATCTGAGTTCCGGTTATACCGGAAGTAAATAGCAAGTTTGTTATTTTAAATAGAATGTTATAATTTTTCTTAATTCAATCGATTTTATATATTTGTAAATATTTTGTATTAGGATACCCTATTCCTAAATTCAACTGTTTCTAAGATATTTACAGTTTTCTTTAATATTTTGCTATTACATCGTCTTAAAGAAAAATTTATTGATTATGTGAAGTGCTTTAAACTGTAAGGTGACAAATTTCTTGAAAAGAAAGTAAAGGATCATAGTTACTGAGAACTGTCATAACTTTCAACAAAATTTATACAGAATGGGCAGAAATTAGTAACCAATTCAAATATCTTCAAACATTCAAGATTCAACAGATTATATCCATTATTACATTGTTAATTTAATAAGTTAAAATTACAATATTCAACGTTGCTTTGCATGGATAACTGATTTTTGTCATGTTTTGTATATTTTTATGTTACATTATTTACATATTTTTCTTGACAACTATTTGTTACGATCTGTTACTTTTATATAGGTGTTGGAGATCGGTTCCAAGAAGCAATAATACGGAATATTTGTCAAACATCTTTGGTAGCATCACTGTATCCTAGATCGTCGGTAGTAGTTGTCGTTCAAGAATTACAAAATTTTGGAGGTGTAAGTATTATTTAATTGTTATTTTCATTCACTGTACTCATTTACTGTTTCAGTTAATATCGTGTGCCATAAATGCAGTTTGCATGGCCTTATTAACTTCAGGTATAGATATGCGATTTTCGATTGCAGCAGTTAGTTGTACGTTGTCTCAAAACGAGGAAATGTATCTCGATCCTGGATTGTTAGAGTTAAAGAATGCAAAAGCAGTTTTTGTATTTGTGTTCGACAGCAATGAGGGACATATTGTAGCTTCGCATACGACCGGTACTTTTAGTGTAGATCAGTTTAAGGAAGCATTAAAGCTATGTAAGGAAGGTAGTGCTGAAATATTTAATTATTATAGAAGTGTATTAAAAAAGTTAAGGCTGTGACATAATTTTAAAACAAAACAAATAATAGCACACAGCTTGCATTACAATGTATTTTTATTTCATGTGGTTAATAAATTTTTTACAAACTATGTGCTTTATTTGGGAGTAGTAATAATATACAATATTATTCGTGTTTTTTAATGTATGATTTTGGGTTGTTATGTGTTACTATAGTCGCATAATAATTTTGTGTTGTCTTTGGTATTATGTGGGTAAAATAGTGCTGTTAGTATTTATACCAATTACACGAAGATAACACAAAAAAACAAGCGAATACTTTCAGTAAACGGCATTTGCGGCTGATGTGGTTTATAGTCCGTTCATTGTTTATACTGTGAAATTTTTATTTTGTATTTTCTAGAAACATTTTTTCCTATTGTCTCTGCAATAGAAATATTTCACGTATTTTTTCCCTATATAACAGCATATGGTTTTTAAGCATTATTGTTCCACCACCAATTTCAACGTCGAATGTTTAAAGCCTCAAAAGTCCGTATTCTATGGTAGACAGCATTGCCCAATAAGAGCGTCGATCAGGTAGCTAGAGTTCGTATGTTAAAAGAGTAAAGTATGTTAAAGAAAATAAGGATAGCGCTAATATTAAATTAAAATTAATTAAAAGAAATATACATACATACAGGGCGTGGCGCGAAGAGTTTTGATTAGAAGTTTTTGGGGATGTAGTAATAGGCGAAATGTAAAATTTTATAAGATTACACTATCGATAATGCTGATTTTAAATATAATATTTTCATGAATGATCTACTTCCGGTACACCGGAAGTACATACCAACTCGCTTATTTTAAATAGAACATGGTATTTTTTATTTTATTTTTCAATTCTCTATCAAATTTTGAGTAAATTTCATGTGCCATGTCCTATACTAAAAATTAATAGTTTTTGAGATATTTCAATTTTTTAAAATTTTTCTAGAAAAACAGTCCCAAATAAATCGCAATATTGCTGCAAACAAACACGCTACTGACTTAAAATTTGACATGGCGAATTGCAAGACATCACTAAAGTGCCTCGTCCTTTGAAATGTATTTTTTTATGCAGGGTATTTTGCACATACCACGCAATTCCAACAATTTCAAACAATTATAACTCGCTTATTTCAAATACAACACCCTGTATATTATATCAGATTTCAATTCCTGTCTTCATTCTCGTTTAATTGATACTAGCATTCCCTATACCTAAATCTAACCGGTTTTGAGATATTTTATTATTTTACTTAACAATAACGAAACTTAATATTTCAACATTAATAAAGCGTAGGCCGTGGCTGTCAAAGATGTGACTACTTAATAGTAAATTATCTATGTATGCATTAGATATGTTTTCACTTTTCTTCCTTCTTCTTCACTTTAGTGATGTCTTGCAATTCGCCATGTCAAATTTTAAGTCAGTAGCGTGTTTGTTTGCAGCAATATTGTGATTTATATCGGACCGTTTTTCTAGAAAAAATTAAAAAAATTGAAATATCTCAAAAACGATTAATTCTTAGTATAGGACATGGTACATTAAATTTACTCAAAATTTGATAGAGAATTGAAAAATAAAATAAAAAATACCATGTTCTATTTAAAATAAGCGAGTTGGTATGTACTTCCGGTGTACCGGAAGTAGATCATTCATGAAAATATTATATTTAAAATCAGCATTATCGATAGTGCAATCTTATACAATTTTACATTTCGCCTATTGCTACATCCCCAAAAACTTCTAATCAAAACTCTTCGCGCCACACCCTGTATATTAAAAGACATTCTACGTTTCGAAATAAAAAGTTACCATTTAGTACTAGTAAGAAATATTGACGGAGAATAAATTTAAAGGTTAAATAAGGTAATCATGAAATTTAAAACCACCAACTTAACACGTTTAGCGCCAGCAATGGTGAAATGATCTGCTCATTACAGGGCCGCGTGGTCAGCGAATATCCCACGTTAGCTTAATATCACTGGACCGAGTGTACCGAAGGTATCCCACGTCTACAGCATTTTTATGTGAGAAATATTATCTTTGGTCTGCTATGTAGGGTATTTTGTCATTTACAGTCAGGTTCCTGATTAAATTCTCTACAACTAAAAAAAAACGGTGCTTTGCAATACTATGTGTCGTTCCTATATAGTATTTCAGTAATCGAAAAGCGTGGGTCGCATGCTGACCACTTGGCGCTTAACGTGTTAATTATCGGTCATATCAATGAATAGTGCCTGTAACAGTGATATAACAGTATAACACATAACTGAACATAGGGCTTAACCATATCCAATGCAGGAGATATTTTGAGCGTTATCGGGTTTGCGTACGGCTAAAATTGCACATTAATATGAAGTCGTGTCATATATTAATGTGCCAGAATTGGTGAACTTACTTAACCATCCAATGGTAAATATAGTGCGTAAATTTTTTCTCGTAATTTAAATTAAATGCAAAATTGCATGCGTAAGCCACTGGTATGTGTAACAAATTGGCCAAGTTTACTAATAACACAATTTTGTTATCCTCATACAGCATTAGCTGTAGTTTATGTCGTTTTTCATATTGATTCTGAAACTAATTTTAAATTTGCTCCATCACGTCACGGCTCCTTAGATTCAATTTACGTCTGTTTGTGATAGCTGAACGTCCTTTTATTTCGTAATGTCCCGTGCGTGTACAAATAAACCCAACAGTTTGTGTTATGTATGTGGAGAATTCCCGACGATATAAACGGAATATTACGCCTGTAATAGAAAAATTATATTTTCATTATTTTGGTCTACAAATTAAATATCAGGACATGGAATGGGCTCTTCATAATTACTGAGCACGAACAAACGCACCATTTGTCTGATTGCTACTTTTGCTGCACGAAAACTTTTGGGCTCTCCAACAAAAACAAGAACAAGATATTGTTACACTAATGTGTCTTCTGTTATTCGTACAGTACTTTATTCATAAGCTTTGCCAGTACCAAGACCTATATAGGTGTTTTGAGTAAAGAATATGATGCAGAAGAAGAAATTTCCCGGTTATTATCGGCCAGCGATGACGAATATTTTCCATCTCTAAAGGACGGACCTTCCTTAGTAAAGCAGTCAGAATTAAATGACCTTATTCGAAATCTGAACTGGTCAAACACTCAAGCAGAAATACTAGGATCTAGATTTCAAGGATGGAAGCTGTTAGCTCCGGGCACATATATTTCTGTATAACGTAATCGCCAGAGAGAACATTAATTTTCAACCGAAGCAGGTCTTTTATTCTGCAATAATATCGATGATTTGATGCTGATATTAGGTCATCAACATAACCCCGAAGAATGGCGTCTTTTTATCGATGCTTCGAAATTGAGTTTGAAAGCTGTCCTTCTTCACATAGGAAACGTTTATCTATCCATCCTGGTTGGCTACGCAATCCGTATGAAGAAAACTCAAAAAAAAATATGACTCGGCTTCTTGACAGAATTAATTACAAAGTATACAAATAGTATATCAGCGCTGACCTAAAGTTGTAGCAATTCTACTCGGTTTACAACTGGGCTACACGAAGCACTGCTGTTTCTTTTGCGAGTGGAACAGTCGATCGAGAAATTCCCAGTACGTTGTTAAAGATTGGCCAGTCAGGGCTCAGTATATTCTGGGGATATCTACTACAAGGGGGATATTTACTATAAGGATAATGGTGTGGTAAATAGACTGTGTGATTACTTGTAATTTATAAATTTGGTGTGATTAATCTTTCTATATTTTATTTTATTTTTCATTATTGTGTATGCAAATTGCATAATGAATCACATATTTTTATTGTGCGTGTGTGCTGAGTCTGCCAGTCAACGCATATTATTATCATAATTTGCCAGGGGTAGCAATCTGCTTAAAACTGCGTCTACATTTTCCTTAGGGGATCATTACAATTATAACTATAGTTACTATTCATTATTACATATTATATATTACAGATTTTTCTTATTTTACATTATAGTATAACTTTACCTACTCTGTGCCTTGAGCATTTAATCTTTATTGTTTATTTTGTGGGATTATTTATTTCATTTGCTATCACGTATAAGTCATTAATATAATTCAAACTTGCATTCATATGCGTATTGTATTCTTGTATTACATTATTTTCTTTCTTGGATTTAGTCTGCTTAAGTGCTATATATATGTATTTAATTATTACTTTTTATGTTAGGTGTTTGCTGATCATTGCGTTATACTGTATTCATATGCTTACATTTTTGTTAGTGTATAACGTTAGTGTTAAGTAACTTTTCTTACTCTGCTGTTGCTTGCGTGCTGATGCTTTCCTTCGCTCATATCAATGTTCGTTCGCTTTTATCAGGATTTCATTTATTTAAAGATTACTTCTCTGAGCGGGATTATGATGTTATAGCTGTTACCGAGACGTGGCTAAATGATGCAGTTGACGATAGTCTAATTTCGCTGAATAATTATACTTTAATTAGAAGTGATAGAGGGTGCGGTAGGAGAGCCTGAGGAGTGGCGATCTATTTAAGGAGCAATCTTAGTTATTCTCTAATTAACACACTCGGTGATACTGATTTTGATTTTGAATATTTATGGATTAAAGTTTCTGTTAACTGTATTAGTGTAGTGGTGGGTATTATTTACAGGCCTCCCTTGTTGGTTATCAGCTCCTTTTTAGAAAGCTTTGAGGGGATGCTGTCTGGAGTAATGATGGATACTCACGAATTGGTTGTTTTGGGCGACTTTAACATTAATCTTTTAGATATTAATAGTCGAGCATGCTCGTTATTTGATGATTTCTGCGATTGTCTCGGCATAAAACAAATTGTTGTTGAATTTACCAATAAACTGCTATTATTATTATTATTATTATTATTATTATTATTATTATTATTATTATAATATTATTATTATATATATATTTGACCGCATATCCGAGGAATTAAATCACCATCAATTATATTATTATTATTATTATTATTATTCCTGGATAAAAGAATATACTTCATAAGGCCCTAGTGAAACCTGATAAAATATTTTTATCGCCACTGCACATCAAATTAGGTTTGATCAAGAATTTTGTCAAAGCAATGTATAAGGATGATCATGAATTCCAACACCTTCAACAAAAATTTTCCAATATTCCAAATGCAAAACTTAAAGAGGAATTGTTTGTAGCACCTCAAATTAAACGTCTACAACAAGTGCTACAACTTGAAGAGACTTTAAATGACTTGGAACGTATGCTTCAAATGCTTTTAACAGTGTGATCCAATACTGTCTAGGCAACACTAAACCTGACAATTACATATAGAAATTGTTAATAAACTATTTGGAAGTTACCATAAACCGGGTTGTAGCAATTGTCTTAAAAATACATTATTTTACACTTGCTTTTGAATTTTCTTTCCTCGAACCTCGGCGATGTCAGTGATGAACACGGCGAGACATTTCATCGGGACATTTCTGTTATCCAGAAACGTTATCAGGGCAAGTGGAACACTGAAATGTTGGCTGATTATTGTTGGAGTTTGATAGCAGAAAGTACCGTAGAGCAGTATGAAAGAAAAGTAAAAAGAAAAACATTTTAAGACCGAACGTTTGCACCAAAACCTGACGTGCCAGAATAAATTTGTTTTTATTGTTATTATTTCGACTGTAAGAGAAAGTAAAACTATACTTATAGTTTTTTTAAAAATTATAAAAATATTAAAATTTGTTGCCTTGTGTAATTTGGTACATAATGATCCAATCTTATTAAACACTGTTGAATATACATGTATTTTACCAATAATAGCAATAATATTGGGCTAATAATTTTATTGAGAACGAACCACTATTACAGAGAGAAAAAATTGAAATATTTGACCAATAACACAAACAATATTAGGCCAATAATTTTATACATGATGGACTTACCTGTATTGCAAAATGTTGACAAACAAATGTATCTCCAATATCTCCATATTTTTCGTTGTTTAGCCAATATTGATCCAATTTATTTGTTCCACATGGGTAATGTAGTCTTTCACATTTCATCATTTACTACAACTGCTCAAAGACATTTTGCTGGATTCAAAAATACCTCAATATGTATACTGAGTGTACTGAGATGAATAAAAGTGTTGGAAAACACAAAACTAACGTCCTTGTTGATGTTCTATATATGTATACGAAAAAATCCTTTGAATGTGTTGATGGATAAGAGATTATTTTGATTTGCGAAAAGCTTTCGTATTTAAACGCAACACTTGGAACATATTAATTTGGATGCATGAGACTGGTGCAGAGAAAGCACAATGGAATGATTGCTTAAACAAATACAATGTATAGCACATTTACAATTGTCTGATACCACTAATGTGATGATAGGATAGACATTCATTTTTTACTTGTTTGAGAAATTATGTGTCATTAGTGATATCTAAGTGAGTCATACATCATTCGACAGCACTTATATTGTTAATAAAGCTTGTAAAGATTTATCCCAATCTACTGAAGAATTAATTCGTAACATAGGAAATTACGTATTCGGAAGCCCTAAAGGATGTAACTGTTTATGTTATATCTATTCAAAGGGGCAGTAATTAATTTTTCTTTTGCACTAAACTTTGTTGGACAAGCTGGCTTTCACATGCGGGAAGATCAGGGAAAACCCAGGGAGACATAGGAATGAAAGCGGACAAGTCTGTTGCGCAGAGCTTTACTTCTACCAGTCAATAGCTATAAATTAAATAAAATGGTGAAAATCATACACATAAAGGTTCATCGCCCGAGGGTAGCTATACTCAGTTGTTATATGGTTAAAAGTATTATAGATTGTCCGGGAATTCTGGGTGGTTAAAGGGAGAGTTTCTGGTCTTGTGAATGCACCAGGATGGATTATTTAGGATCCCTCTGAGGAAAAACTTAGGGATTGTATTATTGCATAAAATCATGCAAAGATAATACCTCTTTGGAATTTCAGTTCGAGAGATCTCGTGACGACACGCAAATTGCGGCCAAAAGAGAGAAGTAGCTTTCCTTTGCCTAACATCGACAAATCGACCCTTGTCGATATTATTCTTCTATTCACTAGAACCATAATTTCTAGTGAATAGAAGAACTCAAGAGCGACTGATCCATAGTTCTATAGAAATCACTTTCAGATTACCAGTAAAGTCGAGTTAGAATTAATTACAGAAAATATACTTTAGTCTATAATGATGACTTATAAAATATCATACATTATTCGCATAAAGAGAACGTTGGGTAGGGTCCCTTTAATAAAGCAAAGACGAACGGAGATTGGGTCATCTATAGAATCAATCTTAGAAAGTATGATAAGACCACCACGAAGGCCAAACAAAATTCGTGAAGAAGCTATTGTGAAGGAATCGAAATGATTTCTGAAGGGGCCAAACTTTAGTATGTACAACAGTAGAAAAAGCAGGGACAAATTGTATCCCTAAAGAAAACCGGTGATACCTTCACAGACACTGACGTGGAAATACTACAATGTTTACTGAAAATCCACTTTCCGGTGTTTGAAATTATCAGTAGCATCCACAGAACAGAAAACCAAGATATTGAACACGAAGTAGTCAGCGATTTCTCAAATAGTAAATGTTACTAAAACTAGGTGGGCAACGTGATGTTTCTTTCTGTATAAATCATCTGGAATCTATTTCAACCTCTTTTATTTTACTTACTTCACGGCCCTTATAATAATTTAAAAAGTCAAATATGTAACAACTAATTTTCGTTTCTAGACATGTTGGTGTTATTATCTCTTTTATGCACACAAAAAAATAGAAATTCTTGAAATTGTGTAAAAAGTTTACTGGAAGTGAGCTTCTTGATATATGTGGGGCAGTAAATCATTCTTATTTCTAATTTCGCCATAATAAAGAGGCACATTTGCAAATTTCTCAAATACTCGAACTGAAGTTTTATACTCCAATTTTGCAAACAGTCTACTATCAGTTTCAAGAAATGCTTGTTTTATACAACTTCATCTTCAAAGAGTTGTTTCATTAGTATATGACAATTTAGAATGATGGCTTACTCATGTTTTACGTCTTCACTGTTGCATATCATTGCTATATGTTGTCTTGTATTTGGTTTTTACTTTATCTTAACAGTTTCTGTATTTTTAATTTGTAAAATATTGAGATACTTTAATTATGTTTTACCATGTTTCAAGAGTTGTAATAGAAAGTATTGTATATGTAATTAGACTTACTTTAGATTTTATAAAATATACACATTTGTTCAGTTAATATTAATACATCGATTTATTGTATTTCAAATACTATGTAAGTACCAAATACTATGTATTGATATTATGTAGGTACTTGAAATACTTTAATGAATGACTCGTGGCTGTTGGCCATTGAATTTTAATTAACAGATGTACTACAACGAATATCTGATAAGAGGAACATTTCGTGTCGTTTATCGTTCGTCTTTTTCCAATTCTATTCTCTATTCATTAGGAATATACCTAACTCAGCAGGAATAATTGAGCGGCCGTCAATCACCTGCGGCACCTAAATAGTGAGCGTATAGATTCTACAAAAGTCGAAATAACAAATATCCAACTGACACCATATAATTACATTTATCATATTTGTAGGTAAAGACGGATCACTTGACACCTGGTCATAAATGGCACGTCCGATTTGTTTGATTCCTTCGACCCGCCTCTGCTTAAGTACCAGTCTTTTTCTATAGCGTGCTGGATTACAGTTATTAAAACGGCCGGAAAATTTAATAGTAGTAGCACCCGTGGTCTATAGTTATTTTATAACAATAACGTTGACATTCAATGGTAGAATCCATTGAAGAATATTACTGCGTATAAGTGGATATGCGTAGACATCTCTTGTTATTATATTTACAGATCTGTTTTCTTGGGGAACTATTCTCAGAATTACATTTTTGATATATACATATATGTATATGGGTCCTATACATACTATGTATATATATCCATCTAAGTAGATAATACAGTGTAGGTACAATATCTGGATAATAGTAAACAAATAAAAATTGCTTGTGTTGAAAGTGTTAATAGTTTCTATTTACTGTCAAAAAGTACATTTCATGTCTCGGTGTTGACACAATAAGTTTAATATAATAAGCAAAATACGCATGTAGGTATACCTACGTGTACGCTGACGAGGATGTTTGACACATAGACATTCTTTCAGATAAATATGTAATTGAATTGGTGCATTCAAAACCCGCTAGATCGTACCTCATTAAGAAAAAAATACAGTCAACACGCCGATATGTAAAGAAGTCAGGGACGCTAAATATCTACGAGAAGGAAAATAGAATGTCAAAAAAGCATTACAGAGGAACGGAAAAAGTATATAGAAAGTTAGCAGAATCTCACGAATGTGGACTCAACAGGGGAACCTAATATATATCGTTCACGGGAGTTGCTTGTTGTAAGTGTTACAGAGAAGATAGGAAGGATATTGTTCAGATAGACGCGGGCTGTATTTGTATGGTTTAGTCTAGTCAAAGGTACTTAAGAATATTTGGTATATTTCAACAAATGGAAGATCCTGATTTCCATATAGATGGAGGAGTTTTTTAACAGGGCGAGAACTTGTAACTATATATTGCCATTGCTTGAACTGTCGCTTCGTTTGTTGATGTTGGTTAACGCAAGATTTATCTAATGATTTAAACACGAGAAATTATCATTCTCACCGACTTTTAAGCAAAACTGAGGTATATGTAGATTGAGCAATAAATGTTCCTTTTTTGAAGTGCAATAGCCTGCTTCTAAACATCAACGTTGAATATTTACCTTATAGTTTTATTTTCCTATGATAAATGGTATTTTGAAATTTCATACGAACGTCTTCTGTTATAAATCGTAATTTATCGATATGGGTGTCGATATGGGGGTCTGTTGACATTTTCCATTCCATTTCCATCTGTAAGCATGACTGCGTTAGTGATTTCATTTTCTCAAATGTTTGTCTTAGATTTTCGAAATAACGTAGCATGATTTTAGTAATTTGTCAATATTTTACAGCTCTAGTTCCGGAATATTATATAATCATAACACTGCTATCTTCTTTAGGAATATATGCAATAGCTTTATAGTAGCTTAATTCTCTGCTATTTTTGGAACAAATTGCAATATATGTTTCTGCTAAATCTTTATTTATAGACTTAATAAAGAACTATCTAATGATTTAAGGTAAAATCTATTTCAATACATTTTTTTCTTTTGGGAGTTAAAACAAATGAAATATCAAAAAAATGGGAGATGAGGGAGTCTCCGAAAGAATGAACGATACTACTGGTAACGCTAAATGATCTCTGATATCGCATTTTAGGTTAACTGTATAATATTATCTATGAAATCAAAAGCGAATCAAGTAACTCTTAATATTCAGTACTTACGGTCTATAAGTAGAAAGTTGCCAAGGTTTCCTTGTAACTTTCAACAATCGATAATTAGAACCATTGCGAGAAAACGTCATCCAGTGTGTTCATTTAAATGATGGTATTGAAGCTTAGTTAAGGTAATCAAAGTCTCCGGTGTGTGTGTAATTTACTGTCTATCTTGAAAATTACATAAAGATTATAATGAATTAAGAAGATCTAGTAAAATTTCTAGATAAGTGAGGTAGGTAGTTGATATAATTTTGTTTCATTCGATTATTAGGAATATCGATGAAATTACTTAACAAAAATAATTTAGTTTGGTGATCCCGTTACTTTAATAAATTGTGTATTTGACTCGTACGAAATAAGAAAACAAAAATCATCACTAGAATTTTTGTTTCAATTTGTATAGTGGTCTTGCATTGAAACAGAAATGTATTTGTTTAATTTCCACAAGTAAATGAAAGCAACTTTCACCATAAGAGAACGATTAATAAGCTATAAAATTAATATTATACGGCGAATATACTTACTACTCTGTTATACGCGTATCATTTTTGTTGGTCCATCTAAAAAATCTTAGTTTTTCCGACACATCAAAAAATAGCAAACATTAAATAATTTAAATGAAATTCTATGGTGGACTCTGTGTGAGTGATAGTTAAATAAATAATAAAAGATATTATGGTCCTTTCTCACAAATTTCTTAAATGAATTTGGCTACCGGTTTCGAACTTATACGTTCATCTTCATAGCCCGCTACAATACAATATACAAACCCAATTAGAAACCTATTTTATTCATTCTTCTAATTGAGAGATTCTTGTATTGTAGAGTCAAAAACGCTTAATGTATTAAAGAAACTTGCGAGAAAGGACCATACTATCTTTTATTATTTATTTAACTATCACTCACACAGGAAATTGGAATTTCATTTATCCAATGCTAGTCCAGCGTTTTTGACTCTACAATACAAGAATCTCTCAATTAGAAGAATGAATACAATAGGTTTCTAATTGGGTTTTTATATTGTATTGTAGCGGGCTATGAAGATGAACGTGTAAGCTCGAAACCGGTACCCAAATTCATTAAAGAAATTTGTGAGAAAGGACCATAATATCTTTTATTATTTATTAAATAATTTTTTTAATTAGCAACTGGCGCATTAACAGTAGAGGGTTACCTTATTTTCGTATATTTTCGACGGTTTCAGGGAACCTGTGGGAAATAGAAAAAAACTGAGATACGGTTTTTTTCTCTAAAAATAATAATGACGTGTTTTACGATTTTTGGCAAAACCAGTCCAGCCCTACATCTCGCTTTTCTTAGGTACTATCGAAAAACGGTTACGACATCCTTCTTTAGAGTTACATCTGATGGCATAAATTTTATTTTGACTTAGTTTTTCGGATATAACCACAACTTGTATTTTTTAATGTTAGATAATTCAAACTTTATATTATTCACTTGTATAGCGTAAATTGACATACTATTCCCTATTCTTATTGTATGCACTTACTATAAAACTTATTTTTATTGAGTTTCTGAAGCACTTTTCCATTTTGGCCCTGTGGAATCATAGGTACTATTGCAAAGAGGGATAATCATTGTAATATACAAAATATACATAAACATCTCTCTTTGCTCGTGCTACTGGATCTTCACATTTATAATGTTAGCTTGCGTCAAAGCGTTGGTTAATGATATTCATATTTACTATTGGTGAAATGTTTACATTTGTTTGGCATTGTAATGTGTCTGAGAGCGTTTGGGTGAAATGAATATAAACATGTAGGCCTTCTTTGGTTCTTAACTAAACAACAAGCATAACATTAACTGAATAAATTACATTTATAGATCGTAATTCAGATCTGAAAAAAAAAGTCAGGCAGTGTTCATTGTAGCAATGCATTATGTTTATACTTATTTCATTCCTAAACCATCTTTAATTAACTTTTGGAATAATTTCCCAGCCGTATTTCTACAGACCTTGTTGAACGCTAGTTTTCTCAACATTACTCAATATTAACAGACAGGAGTTTTTTATTTGTATATTATTTATGTTCGAAGTAATTGCCATTTACAATAATTCAGTTAACCATTCTCTCCTTCCATAGATTAAAAGCGTTCACACAGCTGTCTTTATGGATACTATCACAACAACACTTAACGGCGATGTCAATCTCTTCTTCTGACTGGAACCTTTTCCCTCTCAAATGTATTTTGAGCTCAAAAAAATAGCCAGAAGTCCCACATCGCCAAATCCGGTGAGTAAGGAAGATATTCTATAATTTTGATTTTGTTACTGTATGCTGCTATATGGAACGACGCGTTCATGACGTAACATGATTCCCTTTCTTGGCACTTTACTGAACACAGTAGACAAACAATTTTCAACATTCCATTTAGCGGTCTTCTGATCTTCTAATTTTATTGCAGCCACCTAGTCTACTAAATACTACTTCTAAAAAATACTGCGTACATAACTTTTTTCATTGCTCGTTGTTTTTTCAAATCGTAGGGGTCATCTTCATGTATCCAGATTCGGCTTTCTTGGCGAGTGGGAACATCAAAAAACAGTAGGTATGTACGATTCATCGCCAGTTACAATTTTAGAAATAATTTAATGGCCAGCAACATATCTAAAGTTTGTTGGCAAATTCTATCATGTTTTGCTTTTTGTAAATCTGTCAGATGGTGGGGTACAAACCGAGTTACATAGGTTACATAGGTAGTTGCATACGTAATGTGGTTGTCCTCTGCCACCATCTTCTTCACCGCCAGCAATGTTTTCGGGGTTAACAGCAGTTAAAGGAGGGCCAGCTCCTTTTCTGTGTACCACTGACTTGCAACCTCGTTCAAATTCTTTATACCATCTATAAACAGTAGCCAATGATAGTGCGAGATCCCCAAATGCCGATTTTAAACTTTTCTCACATTCATACGCGCTCAGGATTTTCTTGAAATCATAGTAAAACATTATCCAAAAGTTCTCTCGTGATAATTCCATTTTTTCGATAACAGAAGCTTATTCTATGGACTATTTCTAAGACACTATTCAACCGAATTATACAAACTAAACTGTAATTAACAGATAAAATAATGCACTATTTAATAAACAAAAATTTGTTTTACACGGGTAACTAGGTTTTTCAATTCTCCATAATTGTAGCTTATTCCTCGTACACCTGTATCTCTATAAATTTATACAATTATTAGCGCTATGCATATATTCACTGACAAAAATATCTGTAACTACGACGTTTCAAGGCTGTTCCTATGAATGCAGTATAGCGTTATTTTTGGGATTATTATTTTCGTATAGTGACCGTTAATCAAAAGTTGATGGGGTTCTATCACTATGAAAAAATTGAAATTTACAATGAAGTATGTATAGTTCGTTGTACCACAGAATAGATTCCTAAATTAGAACAGACAAAAGTTTCCGTTGATCTTGTGTTTCAGATTTTTAAGGCTTTCACTTCGTTAGTCATATTCATCACTAAACACTTCAACCCACTAAACACCAAAAGGCGCCTTGATAATGACAGCATTGCTGGCAAACGCGTCGGTGTTTAGTTAAAAGTTTTTGGTGTTTACTGTTCTACTTCTCCACCAAGAGATCCAGTGAAGAACTTCATAATGGTACAAATTTTAAATTATATGATAAACTATAAATATAATTTTCACGTAGGTATTTGTGTATTATATTTAATACATTTAGATTCAAATTTGTTAATTAATTTATCAAGAAAATTTAATAATAAATAGCTGGCAACCAGTGAGAAATGAAAATATAAATAATTGATTTTAAAAGCTCATATAACCAAAATAAGTATAAATTGGCTTGTTGCATGATATGACGTAAGTTAGTACATTCTAAGATGATCGCCCGTTGAGATGAATTGACATGTTTTCTGTTCCGATTTAGGGATCTATTCCGTGGTTGTGCCCTACACATCTAATGTATTTTAAGTGGTTTGTCAGTTTGGCTGTTATATCGGAAGTCAATACGTTAGCATTTTTGGATTTCAGTGACACACACTACTAGTATTATTGAGAATGCGATAAAACGTGGAAATGTGAATAAATGTTTAGGCCACAAGTATCTTTCACAGGTATCAATGTAAGGAATCAAAAAGTGCAATAATATATAGGGTGTACCATTTAAAATAATAAAGTTAGTATCTACTTACAGTAGAACCGGAAGTCTGCCATTACTGATATTAATTAAAATGTGTAGAATTTTATTCGAGGCAACATTTATTTGAAACATTTTTTCAAAAAATTAATAATAAGTCGGCTATGGACCGTTGCATCTTAGGCTGGACACCCGGTATATGTATATGTACACACCAAGAAATACTTTGGTGTTAATACTCTCTATAAACTGCTTCAAATTATGACATTTGTTTTAATTGCCCATATATTCAAAACAATGTAAAAGTCTTGGAAACTTTGGAGGAGCCTGAACTTTTAAATCGGACAGATACGCCGCTAAAAAAATTGTTTAATGTGCCAAGATATGTATAAGATAGTTCAATAGCACGAACATTGAATGAATAAAATGGAATTGAAGTCATATAAATTTAAAGGTAAATAAATAATGAAAAGTAAAAGAATTCATTCTATAAGATTGGATTTTTATACACCTTTCTGGATTTTGTTAGAGATCCATGCTACAATCGTGCTCTTGTTTTCAGAATTACTGTAATTTTTACTAAGCAGTTGAAATTACATTTATGGTTTCATACGAACTTACGGTAGATGGGTGTTTTCTGCGTGTATGTGGATATCAAATATAGTCTAGAAACGAGAATATGGAGTGCAAAGGCGTCGGAAGTAGTAATTTTGTTAAACGGTAGGAGTGGTTTGAATCAGGCATCTGTTCTTTGTATCGTCTAATAAAATCACAGCTTCAGCAGAGCCACCATCATGATTTATGCAGTTTCAATCATTCGCATTGTGATTTCAGGTCTCGATATCGTTACGGTGTATAATTAAGCGTTGGATCACAGACAGACTTGCAGCTCGCTGCTGTATAATTACCAAACTTTAGTTTTTGTTTAATTACTAGCTTTGTTTCCTGTGGACTAAAACAACCCGTTGGATATAATAATCTTTCCTTTCTCCACTGCAGTGCTAGCACTGCTTTCGATCGACCAACAAATACCATAGGTATGTTTATCTCTACAATCCTGACATAAGACCTATCATTTTTAAATCACAAGACAGTACAGTAGTTCAATTATCATTATTTAATTTTATGTTTTTGGTGTGTGATTATGAAAGGTATATTTTGTTTGTTCATTTTTCTTGAGACAACGAATACTAGCTAATTTGTTTAAAAATTATTATAAAATATTTTTAATAATCGTTGAAAAAATATTAGGTTCCCTTCATTTCCAAAATATAACGCTGTACAAAAATACTTATTAGAATAGAATGAATACAGGATTACAGAAGAGCAAACTTAAAGAATCATACAAATTCCGAAGCAGTTATTTTTTCTTTTCTCGTAGTGCTAATTATGCACGTTGAGACAGTAGCTGCCGAAAACTGAACATCTTACAAATCGAAATAAATTTGAAACGGCCCTAGACGTGTATAATGGAATATTTAACTGTTCCTGATATCTAAAATTCACTTAATTTCTTCTTCTTCTTCTTCTTCGATTCCCTGAATACCCATTTAGGTGTCGGGTGCGGATTCCGGTTCTTCTTGTATCCATTTCTTCCATTCTCCTCTGTTTCTTGACATTAGTCGCATTTCTTCCAAGGTCTTTTCCTTCTCTCTCCCTATTTCTTGAATTTGATTTATCCATTTTCTCCTGGGCCTCCCTCTTCTTCTTGTGGTTAAGCTTCTTGCTTCCATTACTTTTTTTGTGATTCTACTGGTCTTCATTCTTCTCACATGCCCATACCATTCTAGTTGTTTCTTCTTTATTTTTTCTATGATTGGCTCTTGTTTTGTTATAACTCTGATGTCTTCATTTTTAACTTTATCCCACCTTGTTTTCCCAGCTATTCTTCTTAGAGGTTTCATCTCTATTGCGTTAATTTTCGATTCGTCCCTGCTTCGCAGTGTCCAGTTTTCGCAAGCATAAGTTATTATTGGAAATGTTATCACATTGTGTATTTTAATCTTAACTTCTATGTCTATGTCTCTGTGTCCCAGTATTGTCTTGTTTAGTGCGTAATATACTTTTGTTGACTTATTTGCTCTATTTGTTATTTCCGCGTCTATTTTTTCGTCATTCGTTACTATGCTTCCGAGATAATCATACGTTGTTACCCTTTCCAGTATCTTGTTTTTACATTTGATGTCTTTGTTACTGTTGTTATCTTGATTTTCATTTATAATCATTACTTTTGTTTTGTCGATGTTAATTTCCATTTTTAGGGTTTCTATCTCTTTCGTCCATATATTAACTAGTTTTTGCATTTTATTTTTCGAGCTGCCTATTAAAACCACATCGTCTGCGTATAGAAGGTTACTTATTTTTACTGGCTGTAGTTCTTTGTAACCAATTAGAGTATTTAAATGTTCTGTTTGTGTTTTAGTTTGTTTAATCAACTTATCCATAATCAAAATAAATAGTAGCGGACTTAAACTATCGCTTTGTTTTATTCCATTTTTCATTATGAATTCCTCAGATTTTCGTCCCGCTATTTGTACTCTTGCTCTTACGGTATTATATACGCTTCTGATCGCTCTAACTAGCGCGTTGGGTACCTCCATTTCTTCCAACGTTCTCCATACTTCTCTTCTATCTATTGTATCGAATGCCGAGTTTAGATCGATAAATGTTAGATACATTTCTCCTCCTTCCCCTATTTTCCTCTCTATTATGTTTCTTATAATAAATATATTATCGTTAGTTTGCCGTTTTGGTCTAAAGGCTGCTTGTTCTTCTTCTAGTTTGCATTCCACACACCTTCTTAATCTATTCTCTAGAATTCGTGTATATAACTCGTAGATCGTTTGTGCTAAACATATTGCTCTATAGTTCTCACAGTGGGTTTGTTCACTCTTTTTATATATTGGTACTATTAGATTTTCTTCCCAGTCCTTTGGTATTTCCTGTTTGTTCCATGCCTCCCTAAACATGTTCAATATCCATTCCTTTCCCTTTCTTCCTAACCATTTGATCATTTCTGGGGCTATTCCATCTTCTCCCCCTGCCTTTCCTGTCTTAATTTTCTGTATTGCCGCTTCGACTTCCTCCATTTTTACATCTTGTTCCCCTTCCTGCTCTTCTCTATTTATATCTTCTTCCATTATCACAGCGTGTTTATTGAATTTGTCAGTATAGTGTTTCGTCTTAATTTCAAGTTGCTAAATTATTACTATCAACATTTTTTTCATTTACAGTAACATATATACAGGTACACTATCAATTTGACACAATTTGTCAAACCAGTTCTATACAATTAGAAATATGACATTTTTCGGTGTGAAAAGCTTTTGTAACAAGAGGTAGCAGTCCCCGCTTTATTATAACGACTACATTATGTGTATTATTAACTTTGCACTTAGATCTTCGCGGATGTTTCGCTGATCATACCATGTATTTTTTTAAGAAAATTTCAAAGAATCTTCTGTTCCATCTTATATATTTCATTTCTTTTCCCTTCACTGGATCTTCTCCATTCCAGTTCTATGGGTAACCCCCGTTTTTGTGTGGTATTCGCTGATGATGACGGCATGAAAAGTAGGGAGCATATGCTAATGGCAAAATTCCGGAGAAAATTTAAATTTAACTTTTAGACACAATTAAAAATGGTTTTTTTGTAGTATATAAGAAAGAGGAGTTTAATATATGAGAATACCATAAATGACAACGAAAGAAATGTAGTAACAGTTCAAAATAACATAATGGAACTTTACAATAAAGTACAGGGAAAGATTTGTTTCGTTTCCCCTGGTGATTGAGGAGAAGTCATTTGTAAAAAAGCAAAAAAAGCAATATAATGAATAAAATTTGGAGAAAATGATAAAGTATTTACCTCATAAACACTTGCAAAATTGCAGGAAATTATGAAATAAAAGTAATAAAATCAAATAATATGTTTGTAGATTGAAATACATCATTAATATTAGCACTACAATAATGTTCATAAAAGAGATAGTAGAAATTGCCGAGAATATGAAAAAAAAACTGCAATAGACAAAACAATTGACGAAATACAATTCAGATTTGGGAGAGCAAAAAATAAGCATAACATTTTGTGATTGTTTGATATAAGCCAACGACATCCTTTAGTGCATTTGGAAAAAGAGGAGTAGACGCCAATACCATTGATGTAATAAAAGCAAGAATAATAAAACTACTGTTAGAGCAAATATCGAACAATTTATAATAGACTTAGGCGATAAACAAGTGTATATTCTGAATTGTTTGTGATCTTTGCGTTAGTAATGAATGCTGTTAAAGGAAATGAAGAAAAAAATTCAATTATCTGAACCATGGAAGAAGAAAGAAAGCAAAATATCTGTTGATATACGCTGAATTTGAAGACAACTAAACCTAATATAATCTCAAAATAAGGCAGAGTACATAATAAAAAATTCAATGATCAAACATATTTTGACAAAATAAGGACAATGGAAGATCAAATAAAACAATAAACAAAAGATTAAATAAAGCAGGAGCAATGTGATAAAAAAAACCAATGGTTTTGGAAAACCCGAAAACAGAAGGAATAAAAGCTATAGACAGATCTACAATTTTAGGTTTATATGTCCCACGAAAGAATAGAGAAACGAATACATGAACCCAAAATAAAATAAAAATGCACAAGAAACAGCCAGAAAAGTATGCACCAACATGATAAAAGAAGAATAAGTGGAAAATTGAAATATAAATGGGATGAAAGTGAAAACTAGCACAGACAGGAAGAAGAAAGAAAATATAAAGAACAGCATCTTACATCACATACCTACACTTAAAAGTAAAAAGTTTCAAGATATAATAAATAAAAAATCGCATTTTTCACGTCTTCATCATCAAAACTACTGTAGTTTATAAAGCTATGTAAATTAATATTTATAAAAGGCTACCTACATACACAGTACGGTTTAAAAACAGACGATTTAACACTAAAAAACTGAATAAGTAACAAGATTATTGCTTATAGGATGCAGAAAAATGTGCACGTCGTTTATAGAACGTCTAAATATCGATAAGAACATGTATTGGCATCTAAGTAGAATCTTTTAGTAATAACTTAAATCATGTTTGCTGCCGAGGTCGTATGGTTAATTTGTAAATTGATGAGTCGTTAGGCCAAAAAAAATCTCTTACTTTATTTCTTTAACTGTTACATTCTGAGAATTGGCATACTGGACACAAAAGACACAAAATCAGCAGTCATATACATCTTTCATTCACTGGATAGACCATATAAATGCGTGAAATGTATTTTTATTAAATCTCTCCGCTTTCTCTCTGAAATGCATTTATGTGACAGACAATTAACCTCAGAAGGTAGAAGATTACGCAGATGCCTTAGTAATTTGTGTGGTTGGTGCTTAGTTGCAGTGACTCTGTAAGTTGTATTACTTGTCTGGCTATCACTGCAACTCTTTCGGTGTAAACATGACGGTATAATATCAGCCCGCATGAAGAATACGCTGAACCTAACCTGGCCTTTGTGATTGCGGGAACATCTGCATAGCAATCCACATAAAATACTTGTGGTACCATTCACAAAAAGAAGAAAGTTGTCTCTAGTGGCACTCACCTTGGCTAGCTTGGCAGCTGGCAGTGACAGCTTGAACTTACTAGTGAAGTGAAATATCTGGGTATTTTCTTAGATCACTTAGATCACCTGGAACACTTATCTCCAAAGGATGTCGGAAAGGGCCACAAAAGCACTGTGGACTTGCCCTCATCTTTTTAACAAAACATGGGAGCTGAAGTCTAAGATGATTCTCTGGACCTACTTTCCTATAGTCAGACCCATGATCACATACGCGTTCTTAGTATGGTAGCCAAAAACAAAAGAATGCGTAACGATGGAGGCTCATTTAGATGTAATTCGCTTACATCTACAAGTGAAGATCGACGCGATAATGGGTGCCATTAGGCTAGAACGGAATACAGTTTTCAAATTAGGACACTTAGTGACCATCTTGAAATTCTGCAAGAACTAGAGGAGTTGATAAAGCTGATATACATATGACACTTAGGTTTGACTTCGATCAACAGTTTGCAGCCGTGGGTTTCCAGTGAACCTAAACTACTGGACCATATGATAGTACATGGACTGGCTTTTTTAACCAGAAATTATGCTTAGGGATGTTGAAAAGACGTTAGCAAGGTGCGCGCATATACATTTTCTGAGGCAATCAAGGAGTTCTAAAGGCTCTGAGGGCATGTAATTTTGAGTTAAAGCTAACTTGGGACTGACTGTTTACCATTAAAGCTCTGGTCCAAAGAAACACAGTCATATTGATGGGGGTACCAGGGTCGGCTCATCTACAACAGTGGAAGATTGATCAAAAAATCTCGTACTGGATCAAAAAATCTCGTACATTCGAAAACATAATTCATTTCAAATAAACTTTTTTTTATTTTAACCGGAATATGAACATATTCGTATATGTTTATATGTCCATCCGCAAACAAAAAGTAATTTAAATATTTCGATATTTATATAATTTGCAGACGAAAAACAATTATTTAAAAAAATGCAAATTGTGACTGAAGCTCAACATTGCTTATTCATTCAATATACACAGATACCTACAGGGCACAATCTAATAAAAACCGTTAATTAAAAACTTAAAACCAATTCAAGATTTTATGTCTTACTACTCGTGTAGTGATACACGATATCTTGTGGAAAAAGATAAATTACATGACAAATTTATTATAATTGATGCAATTAACCCAATGCAATCGTTTTAACTGGTCGCGGATACAAATGGGATTACTAGCGACAGGTTTATAACGAGTCGGTATTTTCAAAATAATTAGCGCCTCAAAAACAGGTGCGGTGCCTGTGCAACATCAAATGTGTGACGTCAATCAAAACCAGTCACGTCTCCGAATACCGGCAAACCGCACGTAAAATAATTCATTTAGCAATCAAGTAGATAGCAGTCAATTTGTAATTTAAAAATGTTATGTTCTGTATTAATATTACCTCTTTAATAAACTTTATGCATTATGAATGAATATCCAAATTCAAATCACAGTTGCACCTAATGGATAATGTTGACGGGAATATAATATCTGAAGACCAATAAAAGATAAGCTTGTCTAAATAAAGTTTTGACCTTCTATACATTTTCGATCAATAATCGGCGACAATAATGATCACGTATAAAAACATTTACGTTAAATTAAACTGGACCTGAAATGTGAACAGCATTGCTAAAGAATCAGGAAACGATTACATATTTTGAAAAACATTTGTTGTGTCATTTTTCGATTTAATATGTTATGCTAGTTTCAGCAGCTTTTTGAACTGTATTGCTCGTCTAACTGCGATTGCAACTGTTGCTGTGTAATTTGTCTGTGTGTAAATGTGTTCAAACGGCCTTGTTATAGCACTATTTCACCGTTTATAATGTTGCGCGCTGTTAATTACTTTGCACGTAATAGCGAATCGATCGGTATAAAATTCTCCGTGAAAAATGTCGCCGCCTTCTCCGAGAATTGAAGCTCGGGCCCGCTGATCGCTCGCACTACTGGATAGCTGCCTAACCACATAGACGCAATTAATTGTTTGCAAAAAAATTGTATTGATGTTTTAAATAGTAAAATTCGGCTTGTTTTACGTTATTTACCTTGCTTGTACAATATATGTGGAAAGAAGAACAGTGGTAAACTGTTACTTATTTTTAATTTTCGATTTTTTATTATCTCGGATAATATTAAAAAAATATTGCAAATGTGGATAACCTTTTTTGTTCAAGAACAACATAAGAAAATATGTATATTGCAGGGACGTGTTGATATAAAGTAAATTGCAAAAGTAATTTTTGTTTAGTTAACATGCAATAAAATTGCTCATAAAACAACACATAACTAAAACTTAAATCGTAACCTGATTGTAACAATGTCATTTAAAGAAAATTCAAGTCCTGTAAGCGAGAATTTCGGTACTTAATTTTAAATTAACACGAACATCGCATTTTAGATTAATTATATTAATCTTAACTATTAAATATCACCATTTGACCAATGAATGTGAAATTGGAAATAAAAAGTAGGTTGTTTGTATATTGTTCTAAAACTAGTTTAAAGGTTCTACTGTGTACCAAAATTTTCATAAATCTACGATGTGGTGCGATTTGAAACTGTTATGTATGCTTCTTGGTCAGCAAAGTGCTTTTCTCAAATTCCTATGTTTCTTATGTGAATGGAACAGTAGGACAAGAGACTTGGTCTCATTGGTTCAGAAAAAGACGGTCTCGAAAATTGTTAACATCAGAAGAGAAGAACATTTTGCTCAAGAATCTCACGAGCTGGAAAAGTAGTTTGGTGCCACCTCTATGTATTTAATTTATTCAAGAAAGTTATCAAGTTCTTGTGTGGAAAAAGGACCGACATTATGTTATTATTATACTCAAGATGTTGGAAAAATTCTAGAAGTTGGTAATGTTTCATGAGACGATTCACGTTTTGAACAATCACTTTGAATTTTGAGAAGATGACAAGTTAAGAAAAGTAACTGGTATCATATCTGAAGCAGCATGGAGTTAAAATTTCGTGGAAAGAGTACAATAAAAATGAGCTTGTTTTACGACTTTTTTTGTTTTAATGGTGAAATGCACATAATTCCCTGACTGCCGGGTAATTATGCCCAGATATAATTGTGTATATTAATTTAAAAAGTAATTATCATTAGTGATTATAATATGCTATATTTAAACAAATATACACTTACCTACATAATTAAAAATATTGGAAGAGAAACATAATAAATTGTTTATTAACTAAGCACCCACCACATTAAAAAATGTGTTATGAACAAACTTTTTAAACTTGATGTTTTTGTCTTGTTAGGCAATAATTTTAAGCCGTATCCCATCCTCTACAATCAGCGTGAGCCTAGATTCTGCAAGTAACACGTCTAAACCACAACTCTTTATCTCAAACAAATATCAGCATTCAATTGTACTTATGTCAGTTTTACTGTCCCACATCATTATGAAATCAATAGTACATCTTCATCGTCACACAAAGTATTCTCATCTATGCATTCCTTCATGTTCTTCTTTTATCACACTTTCTGAGAGCTTAAGTTGCCTTCTGCAACGTCTTTTGTTATTATTGACCATGTCTCTCCTTTGTTTTGTTTACTTGTCTTTTTTTCTTCTCTGTTTTTATTCTGCGACATAAAGTTTCCTCTCAATTGGAGTGCTAGTGATTATTTTAAAACTTCGTGATCTTTTTTTTTGCTATTAGAAAGACCTAAATGTGAAATACGTAGAAATGAAAAAATGGGTAACGTTAACTTGAGTAGTTAAATCGGCAGTGATATCATCAACTTGAGGCGAACAGGCTAGCCATGTTGATTTTTCAGAAGTGTTTTCGTCTCTTTCTCTCAGCTCTACAGCAGTTTGCTATTGGCCTTGCTCTGCATTTCTTTTATTTGTTTCATCTTCTTCCTCTATTTTAACAGGAATTTGTCATTATTCCTCAAACTGTTAATCATGCATCTCAAGTAGATAACATCTCTTAAGAAAGCGAAATTCCTGCGACTTTGAAGTCTGCAACGCTATTTTGCATAGTTGCAGTTGTGAGATAGGTAACATTTCCTATTAAAAATTGAAGGCAGTGGGAGGTCTAAGGTGGTATTGTTAAGATGACTCGGCGGAAGTTGAAGAATCGAACCGATACGTGACATTAGTAAGACCACAGAAAAAGGTCTTCAAATCCCAATCACAGAGGAGTCTTGTATTATTCCATCCATTTTTTGAGCACATAGTAAAGCGATTCTCTCTCATGATCTCACATATCACATGTGGAGACATACTCAATCTGGTATATGTAAACGTGGGGTATAAAGCTTCTTATCGCACTAACTGCGCATATGATTGCTATGTTTTCCCTTTTCACATGATATGACAGAGTCAATGTGTTTTTGTCACTTAGGTTCTAAAATGTTAACAGGTTATTCAATGTTGAAAATTCTGGTTTCGTGCACATTGTATATGCGATCTTGATGAAACTTATATTTCCCCAAAACAATTTGCAAATTGGAAAAAAAAATGCCAACTAAGACTGTATTACACACATTGCTGCGGTTTAGGCGTGTACTTTCAGGATTCCTCGGGCTAATGGAATTGTTCTGTTTTAGAAAACATGTGAACTAGTTCTTTCTGGCCGTTTGTGTTTTTTGGTTGAAATCATGTACGATTTTATTTGTCTTTGCATTGCGACGCAATTCTGTTGGAGTTAGACAGCAAGTCTATCGTGAAAGTTAGTTTCTTTCTAGTACCGCTGGTTGAGTGTTACCGGTATTCAATCTGCTAGTATTATCTAAGTATTTTAATATTTTTCATTAGTATACTTTTGACAAAAGTTAACATAGTTCCATTAATTCTACATCGCCGCCAAGTTTCATTCAAATTAGTGTATTCGGATTGGGAACTTCTCCTTGCTTAGGTCTGTTTTTCTATTTGAAATGTTAGTATGGTCAAATATGTTGCAATAGTAGGTTTGAATGAAATTTTGTGTCTAGTAGTTTTCTTGAACAGAAACAGTAAAAGAGTAAAATGTTTGAAATATCAAATACCAAGATGTTTAAATTTTATGAATTATCGAAAGAAAGTAAGATATTGTTTTTTTTGTTCGTGATTTTTTGCCAAATCCTCCTCCGATTTTTTATTTCTCTGATGTTAGTTTCTTCTTTACTGAATAATACTGTTAGTCGATAAAACAAAACTCTTTCACATTTTGAAAGACAGCTTTCGCTGTAAGCTGTGAAACATGTAAGATCAATGTCGAATTTTCGGAGCGAAATTTATGTAATTCTGATTTCCGTTGAATTTATATACATATACATACATAGTTAGAAATTTGTTGCTAACGGTAAACCAGTAAAGTAAACATAGGAGTTTCATTGAGGAGTATCTGTGCTAATAGAGTATGTTTGACTGAAGCCTATTTGGAGTGGATTGGCAAGTTAGTCAGATAAAGACGACTCCTTTTTATAATTTTTATGCCATACAATTCAACTTTGTTTGCAAATTTTAGATTATACCTACTTCATAACATACACGCGTCAGACTTCTTGTAAATAAAAGTTATTTCTATATAATCACAATGAAAACTGTAGTAGGTACATGTATGTATATTACACGTATATACTTAAAAATGCATTAAGGCACTCTTGTTTTTATGCACTTGTTTCACTTTTGCCGTATAAAATTCATAAGCTACATCGGCATCATTTTAGATACAAGTTCGCTGGAAACGTTTGTTGGGTTGCTTTTTGTTGTGAGTCGCTTTAGTAATTTAGTCTCGATTCGACTCGAAATAGATTTTCAATTATCGTGTGTACCTGGTACGGCGCGGCCATTGCGGCCGAATACATTAACCGTCCATATAAGGCAAACACACAACGTGGCGTGTCTCTCATTAGACGGTGTGCGCTCGTTAAGTAGAAGCGGGTTCCACCCTCCCGGTGTTTTGTAGTACTACTGATCTATACCTACCCCTTTTTGCATGTGACGAAGTGCGAACGTCGGTCAACGTGTGACTTTCGTCATATGTCAACCCCGTCATGTCCGTTCGTCCATTCGCTGCGCCACTAAGAAATTCGACCAGAAGCCGCAGCAGCGTAAAACAACGCTAGACCGCCTCAAATGAAAATGCAAGAAGAAAGGAGATAAGGCGCAAAGGAACGAGGACAGAGAGGCACAATATTAAATTGGTGATCTTTCCAGGGTTGATTTATGCGCCCGATGCTCGCAGTTTTAATTTCTGTTTCGGGAGTGGTTCATAACCGTTCATTATCTACCTGTCTGATGGGTTTCAGCTAATGACTATTGGTCTAGGATGGGGCGAATAGCAGTTGCCACGATATTCCGTGATCGGAAATAATTATATTCACATCTAAAATGGATGGCTGCATAAAAACAGACGCCAGGCCGCGTTTATTACTCCACCACCGTTTTCTATTTAAAATAACTTCGTTGCTTTAATGGGAATTTCTTCAAATGCTCCGTTTAATTTTAGACACTAAAATCTAATAATTTATATTTAGATGCGGTCGCCGGTATACGGACCCAAAAGAAGAAGAAAGAACTCTAGTGAGGGGAAAAAACCTGATGCGTCTTACAACAGCGTAACATGATGAGGTATCATTCTTTCTCTGCGGCGAACTGCGAAACTGCACGAAGAAATTAACGACCACTAACTACTTCGACTTTTGGGTCGTAAAAATATGATTAAAAATGTACCTTCGTCGCATAAAGATATTTAAAATGCACTTTTTTGGTGCTATGTTCTTTTGCAAATACAAAAATTAATTCCAAATTTTTTAGTCTACACAAGATCTTTAATGATTAATGATTTTTAATAAGTGATACAGTATGCTAATACAATACTTTAATGTACACTGTTAGCTATCAAAGTATACTTTATGTACGGTAAATTTGAAAATGTTGTTTGATTATGGCTTAAGAGCAGTAATGTTTTGTAAAGTTTGTTGAAGTTTATCTCATTCTGGAATTCTGTTCGACAACATATTTTTATTAATGGCCCTTCTAAACACTGAAGACATTTACTTTCTTTTTGGTACGTGAAAAATTTATTGCATTTTTATTTATAATTTTATTAATCAGTATTCATAGCTACTTCTGCTCTTCAAATGCAACAATAAATACTTGTTTATTCTTTCATGTGCTGTGTGTAATTATAGTTTCTTCTTTACATATTTTATGTAGACTAGTTGTCCATTAGAAGATTTTTGTTGAGTTGAGTTGCTGTGTTGGCTTTCTGTTCACTATTTTCTTTCGTTGTTTTCTGTTTAGGGACTTTGGTTTGGCATATTACCAAGATGATTATTCTATTTCTCAATTAATATTCTCTTATCAAATCATACCCGTGTTGGTCTCTCATTCTAATTGTTATATTTTGCTACCTATTTATTTTTACCCATTCCCCTTAAATATCCAATCCAAATTGGTTTTATTTGTATGTAGTATGTATTTCTTAATACATAGTATTCCTGCACTTTCCGGTTACCTGCTTATTTTGTTAAGAAACGACATTACCTGTATTCATTATTATTCTGAATAATAGAATAATAAATAAATTATAAATCTTTTATTTGTTCTTTCCCGATTTTTAGCATATTCGTCGTTATTTAGTCGAGTCTTGGCATTTTTATCTCTCTTTGACCCACCATATGTCTTTTATCCTTATGTCATTCTGGCATTAAGTCTCGTTATTAGCGTTATTTCGAACCGTATTATATTTATTTCTTGAATCGTTTCCTTTTACACCAAGAAAGTATATTCTTCGTTTAAAAGGAGCTGCATTATATTTCTGTTTTCCGTTTTGTACAAAGAAAACAAGAATTTGTTTCTGGTGAAAATTAAGATTTTGAACAAAATTATTTCAACTAAATTCAATCCCGTTTTAACAAATATTTCAGAAATCTTAATTTAAAACGATATCATTGGATAATATAGTATAAATGAATGATGTCTTACATTATTATAATTTTCACTGAAACGACTCTTAATTATATTTTAAATGCCGTTATGTTATTGAAAGAAAGATTTATTTTGATTGAAACATTTGTATAATATTTAGAACAATCTGTTTGGCGACCCCGTAGCTGAGTACACTCCTGTACACTAGGCATTGACAAAATGAAATGGTCGATATTTGCTTGTGGCACCTCATGTTAAGCAATTTGAACTTCGTTGATTAACTCCTCCAAAGTTTGTGGAAGATGGTGCAAAGTGGGCAGTCTCCTCCCCATGATATCCCACACATGTTCGATGGGGTTTAAATCTGGGGAAGAGGGTGGCCACGGCAAAACATTAATGCCTGCTTCTTGAAGAAGGTCCATAGTTAGACGAGCAATAAGGAGACGTGCATTGTCTTGCTGAAAAAGGACGTGTGGACGGCCATCTAGATAAGGCAGTAAAGTGCTTTGTAGGACATCATCAACATAACGCGTAGTTGTCATACTGCCTCGAATAAACAGAAGTGGTGATCCGCTACCCTAAGTAATAGTCCCCCAAACCATTATTCCAACAGTCCTGTGTACATGCCTCTCAACAGCAAACCCAATATCGCGTCGCTCTCCACGCCGGCGTCGTACCATTCGACGGCCATCGTGCATACTTAGACAGAAGCGCGATTCATCGCTGAAGACGACATTATGCCATGCTTCCCAATGCTGCTGTTCTCTGTACCAGTTCAAGCGTTGGACAGTGGTCCGTAGTCAAAGGAAGCACTAATCTTGGACGGTATGAAAAAAGTCCAAAGGCTCGAATACGGCGATATAGTCTACGCATAGTAACAGGCCTACCTTCTTCTTCAAACCATTGGTCAGCGATCTGACCAATGGTGTTGTAGCAAAACGTAGCAAACGTCTCGTAGAGCTAGTTGTCTGAAGCGCTTATCTTGACACTCTGTGGTACGCCTCGGTTGACCAGTTTGTCTTCTTCGTGTTCCTCTACCTTCTTCTATCCACACACGATACACACGCATTA